>PITA01018524.1:0-40103 GCA_004023965.1 Spilogale gracilis
TAAAAACAAAACAAAACAAAACAAAACAAAAAAAACAAACAAAAAAAAACTTTCAACAGCCCTCCATTATTCACAAATAACAGATTCAATATTTTTTGCCTGGGGTTATTTGGGTGGCTCAGTTGGTTAAGTGTCCATATCTTGATTCATGTTGTGACCCCAACATCATGAGATCAAGCCCCATGTCAGGCTCCACACTGAGAGTGGAGTGTGCTTAAGATTCCCTCTCTCCCTCTTCCTCTGTCCTTCCTCCTCTCCAAAAAATAAAACAAATTACAATTTTGCATGGCATTTGAGAGTCTTCATATCCTTGTTCCACTTTTCTAGATCCTTTTCCTACTTGACCTATAGATCTATGTTCCTTGTGCTCCAGACTTGCATTTTCCAAAGTGTACTCCAGGGAATGCGGGTACTTTGCGATGCTCCTCTGCACAGGGCCTTCAGGGTAAGAAACTGGACAATACTGCCCACCCTTCCTCACTTTTGGATGTTCAAAAGAGGTATTAACACACTTTAGACTCTGAGAAGTCTGCAATAAAGAACTTGGTTTACTTTTGCTTAACCCAGTGTTCCCTAACTTATTGGCCATGGTGTCTCTTTCTCACCTTTACAGAATGGTAGCTATTATTAATATTGTGAAGGACCAGTGTTCTTGGGATACAAGCCACCTTTTCTAACCACACCAGACTTGACATCTGAAACACATGTCAAACTCCAGGACTAGAGTTTTGTTTGTTTGTTTTTTGCTCTCAAGCTGTTCTCTCATCCTGAAATGTTTTTTACCCCAGTGTCTTTCCCAAAGTCCTAACCCATCCTTCACAGTGGGGCTGTAATGCCACACTCGAACACTGCTCCCTCCATCCTAGCAGCATCCCTGCCCATTTTGCTCCTGCCCAGGACCTTTTGGTACTTCTATGATAGAAAGGATTTCTTTCTGTCTAGTCGTATGATTAACTGAAATTCTTATTGAAATTCATGGTCTTTGGAAACAAGAATGTTTTATTTTCCTTTTTAAGTGTTACCCACAGGGCTGTGCAAGCACATTGACCCCAAATAGCTCGTGAGCAAACTTTTTCTGAGTTAATTTCACAACCTTTCCATTATTCTTTGTAAAGTCTGTCCAAACAACAGAGGAGCATTATTTGTTCTCAGTCAGATCAAGTTCGAATCCCAGCAGAATTGCTTATGGCTGGTGACCTCGACCATTTGTGGAGCTTCTCTGAGCCCTGGTGTTTCCACAGGGCCATGGCGAGACCACCTGTGCAAACGTGTGGGAGGGGCTGAGAACTATGCCTGGAGCCCCATCAGGATCAAAACCAGGTTGACAGATGACATGTACTGAGATGTCCTGAGGCACCATGTCCAGGGATAAGCACTTTACAAGCCTTACATAATCCTCACTACAGCCTTATGGGGCATGTGTTGTTTTTCTCATTTTATACATAATAAAGCCAGGATAGGAATCTGGGAATTCTTCTCACATCAGAACCCAGGCTCTCAAGAGCCACCACAAGATACTGAGGACTGAGTATTTACTGGTTGTTATTATTTTCATTCCCAGAGATTCCAGGAAATGCGGTATTCAGCAGAAAAAATAAATACAGAAAGTACTGCATCAAAGGAGCCTTAGGTGTTGAATCTGACACTTATCATTATCACTTACTAATTGTGAGGTCTGGGGCAAAGTAATCTCTTTAAAAAATTAGTTCTCTTACCTGTTAAGTAGGGATAATAGTGATACTTTTACTTCACTGGGTAGAGAGAATGCAAACAGATAATATACATAACGGACTCAGACTGGCGCATGGCTCATGGTGACTTTTTTGATGAGCTGTTATTACTACCGCTTCTTCATCACCGTGCAAGAGAATGAATGATCTCAGATGAAGGACAGACACTTTGTGCTCATGTGGATGAGGAGAAGTGCACATAAACTGTCAGTAATTTTTTCACTTGTGGGAGGGGAAAGCTTAGTTCAACCATGAAATTTTATTCCAGTTTCCTCTGAAAAACAACAAGGAAGGAAATGTTCCCTCTTCAGATATAAAGGAATGGAAAAACATTCCATGCTCATGGATTGGAACAACAAATATTGTTAAAATGTCTATGCTGCCCAAAGCAATCTACAGATTCAATGCAATCCCTATCAAAATACCATGTTTCACAGAGCTGGAGTGAACAATCCTAAAATGTATATAAAACTAGAAAAGACCTAGAATAGCCAGAAGAATGTGGAAAAAGAAAAACAAAGCTGGAAGCATCACAATTCTGGACCTCAAGCTGTATTACAAAGCTGTAATCATCAAGATAGTATGGCACGGGCACAAAAACAGACACTTAGCTCAATGGAAAGTAATAGAGAGCCCAGAAAGGGACCCTCAACTCTAGGGTCAACTAATCTTCAACAAAGCAGGAAAGAAGTCAATTTCTTCAACAAATTGTATTGTGAAAATAGGATATCCACATGCAGAAGAAGGAAACTGGACCACTTTCTTACACCACATGTAAAAATAAACTCAAAATGGATGAAAGACATAAATGTGAGACAGGAATCCATCAAAATCCTAGAGGAGAACACAGGCAGCAACTGGTTTGATTTGGGCTGCAGCGACTTTTTGCTAGACATGTTTCCAAAGGCAAAGAAAACAGAATGAACTATTGGAACTTGATCAGGATGAAAACGTTTTACAAAGCAAAGGAAATAGTTAATAATGGGAGAAGATATTTGCAAATGACTTATCAGATAAAAGGCTGGTATCAAAAATCTACAAAGAACTTATCAAACTCACCACTGAAGAAACAAGTAATCCAGTCAAGAAATGTGCAGAAGACATGAACAGACATTTCTGCAAAGAAGACATGCAAATGGCCAACAGACACATGAAAAAAGTATGGCATCAGGGAAATACAAATCAAAACCACAGTGAGGTACCTCCTCACACTGGTCAGAACGGTTAAAATTAACAACCCAGGAAACAACAGATTTTGGCAAGGATGTGGAGAAAGGGGAACTCTCTTACACTGTTGGAGGGAATGCAAACTGGTACAGCCACTCTGGAAAACAAGAATAGAGCTACCCTATGACCCAGCAATTGCACTAGTAGGTATTTATCCAAAGGACACAAAATAGTGATTCAAAGGGGCACATGCTCCCCAATATTTATAGCAGAAATATCTACATCAGTCAAAATATAGAAAAAGCTCAGATGGCCAATGATAGATGAATGGATAAAAAAGAAGTGGTGTATATATATATATAATGAAATATTACTCAGCCATCAAAAAGAACAAAATCTTGCCTTTTGCAACCATGTGGAGGGAACTAGAGGATATTATGCTAAACTAAATATACCAGAGAAAGGCAAACACCATATGATTTCACTCATATGTGGAATTTAATAAACAAAACAGATGAATGTAGGGAAAGGGAAGGAAAAATAAAAGAAGAAGAAAACAGAGAGGGAGGTAAAACATGAGACTTTTAACTTTAGGGAACAAACTGAGGGCTGCTGGGATGAGAGGTGGAGGCATGGGATATTTGGGTGATGGGCATTAAGGAGGGCACTTGATAGAATGAGTACGGATTGTCACTTGCAACTGATGAAACACTAAATTCTCCCTCTGAAATTAATAATACACTATCTATTACCCAAATATAATTTCAATTTAAAAATATCTCCTTTTTATTTATTTAAAAATGGTTAACTAATTTTTAAATTTTTTCAAGTTCTAATTTGCATTCCAGTATAGTTAGCATGCAGTGTCATATTAGTTTCAGGTGTACAATATAGTGGTTCAACAAATCCATACATCACCTGGTGCTCATCACGACAGGTGACTGTTTAATCCCCCTCAGCTATTTCCTGTATCTCCCAACCACCTCCCCTCTGGTAACCAGAAGTCTGTTCTCTGTAGTTAAGAGTCTGTTTCTTGGTTTCTTTTTCTCTCTCTTTCTCTTTTTCTCTCTCTCTCTTTCCTTTGCTCAGAAAATCTCTCTCTTTACAACTCTGGGACATATGACTAAAGGTGCTTAGAAAAAAATTGGGTCTTTGACAGTGCAAAAGTAAGTGCCACAGTGGGTCTTCATCTGTGTGGCATGGCGCCAAACCTGGTGTCACTGGAATGCACTGATGATTCCTTGGACGGGAACCCTCCACTAAGAGTGGAGCATGCTCTCTAAGTGGAAGATCGGAGGGTTAAGCTTCATCAGTTTCAGAGTAAATCTGTCTTTGCCAGACTCCAGTACAGGTCCCTATCTATTCGGGTCTTCCCTTTATTGCCTTTGGTAAAATTCTGTGATTTTCTTCCTGTAGATTTTGAATATTCTTATTTATTTCTACTTCTAGACACAGTAGTTGGTGTTCCCATTATAGACTGGATTCTTTATTTTATTTCTCCTTCCTTCCTTCCTTCCTTCCTTCCTTCCTTCCTTCCTTCCTTCCCTCCTTCTTCTTTTGAGAGTAGTTTGAACTTAACTGATTTCTGCATCCTTGTTTTTATCTTCAGTCACTTTGCTCATTTAATTCTCATTTAGATAAAAAAAAATTGCCAGTTAATTTTGGATTTTCTACATAATCGCATCATGTGCAGAAAACACCAGTTTCTTTTTCTTTTTGCTTTTTCTTTTTCTTTTTTTTTTTTTTTGGTCTGTGTTGACAAAAACTTCCAGTAGGATATTAGATGACTAGGGTGGTAATAGTTGGAAAATAGAAGCTGGGTTGTTTTTCTCGATGACTAATTTGTTAAACATTCAGAAATTGCTTTTGCATTTTATCAAATCATTTTGATCTCTATTAAGATTATCAGATTGGTTTTCTAATAAAATATATTAAGGTAATCATATGCTAATATATATTTATATATGGTATAATATTAAGGATACCCAATATTAAAATAATTCTTAACATAAATAGCTTTTTAAAAATAAATTTGTATTGATATTGCATTCTTATTATGATAGTTATGTGGACATAACGTACTATAATTTAACACATATTGTTAAGTTTGATTGGACAATTTTAAATTAAGATTTTTGCCCTTATATTCACAAGAGAGAAGAGTCTATTACTCTATTTTTTGGAATTGTCCTCCCTGATCTGGATGTCATTATTTTAGCTAGTAGAATGGATTAACTTTTCATTTGTTTCTGTTCTACTGAACAATTCCTGTTCTGTATGGTGTCTCTTTCTTTAATATTCTTACCCATAAATGTGTTTGGGACTGATGTTTCTTTTTCTTTTCCTGTCTTTGTCTTTCCTCTTAGGAATAAAGATTTGTCTGCCTTTGTAATTTCTTTCAAGGTTTAATATCTTCTTTTTTTTTTTTTTTTTACTTTTTCTTAAGCCAATTTTAATAGTAAAAAAACCTCTATAAGTCTTTCATTTGATATTCCTAAATTTCTTTTATCTTTATCATTTCTTTTGTCTACTACCTGTAGGTATATTTTGTACATTTTCTAGTGTCTTTTTAAAATTAACATAATGCATTATTTGTTTCAGGGGTACAGGTCTGTGAATCATCATTCTTAACACTCACCATAGCACATACCCTCCCCTTAGTGTTGTGAGTTGAAAATTTAGGTAATTTATTCTTGTCTTTTTTATTTTTTAATTTAATTTAATTTAAATTCAGTTAATTAACATATAATGTATTGTTAGTTTAGTGGTAAAGTTCAATGATTCATCAGTTATATATATCACCCAGGGCTCATCATCATGTGCCCTCCTTAATGCCCATCACTCAATTACCCCATCCTCTTTTTTTTTTAAGATTTTATTTATTTATTTGACAGACAGAGAGCACAGCAAGGGGAGCAGCAGAAGGAGAAGTAGGCTCCCTTGGGGGCTCGATCCCCAGGATCCTGAGATTATGACCTGAGTTGTAGGCAGACGCTTAACCAACTGAGCCACCCAGGTGCCCCTCCCCTATCCCCTTTTACATTTTTAGATAAATACAGAAATGTTGTATGTTTTTCACTGAGCATAGCTTAGTCTTCACCTCATGCACTTTGATAGAAAATATTTCATGGGTTGTTAAAGTGTATAATTTGTAATTGATACTTAGTAGCTACTTGGGTCAGTGTTTTAAAGTTTCAAGTAGTTCTTATTTTCATCTTTTTTCTCCTCCTTACTCTAATTTTTGTACCAAAAAAAAGCAACACCATATTGACTACATGACTTCTTCAAATTTGTTGATACTGCTAAATATTTAATGTTTTAATTTTTGGTTTTGTTGTATTGGACACATTAGTAACTGATGGCGGCAATTTGAAATCCTGTGTAATAATAAGATTGTTAATATCTTGTTTTAGTTTTGTCAATTTTTGCTTTATGAATTTTGAGGCTATTTTATTAGGTACATTCAAGTTTAGAATTGTTATATATTTTTGAAGATGTGGATATTTTATCATAATGCTCTGGCCTTCTTTATCCCTCAAGCTTTTTTGTCCTTAAATCTATTTTTGTCTACTTTTTAACATAGTTTGTGTAGCTTCCTTCTGATTAATATTTTTCTGGCATTTATTTTTCCAACCTTTCTTTCAGCTCTTACCTTTCTTTTTCCAATATTTCTTTTAGCCTTTAGCTTAAGTTGTAGGCATGGCTTGTCAGTAGGGTAGAGATGCATTTTTTTATTTTGTTTTATTTTAATATGACCAGCTCCTCTTGTTTTGTGGGTTTCATCCATTCTTATATGTGTGGTTATTGAAATATTTGAACTTGCTTATTCTTACCCTACATTTTTATTTACTTAATCCACTCTTTTTTAATGCTTCTTTTTTCTCCTTTATTGCCACTGACTGGATTGAGTAAAATTTCACGATTTATTTTTCTTATTACATTTTCCCCTCCTCTGTGGGTTTGTAGTTTATGCATTTATGTAATTTGCATATTTCATTTCCATTTATTTCATATTTTCATTGTTATTTTAATGACTCTAATAACGTTTAACCATATATAGAGGACATGACAATGTCTAAAACCCATGCTACATTTGGGGGAAATACACATGGGTGGAGGAGAATGCAGAGTGTCCATGGGTCAGAGAAACCTCTGACTAGAGCCCAAGCAGCAGGAACTTTCTGGAGTTTTCACAAGATTTTAAGGAGAAGGAGGAGATGAGACAGGCAAAAAAAGCAGTTGGGAAGAGCACAGAGGAGCAGAGTCTTAGAGTCATATCTGGTCACTTCCCGTTGGGAAGCAGTTTACTTATTCCCCAGTAAGTGTATGAGGGTGTGTGTGTGTGTGTGTGTGTGTGTGTGTGTGTGTGACTGTATGTTCACTTGTGAATGTGTATGTTTGTGAGGGTGTATATGTGTGTGTGCCTGAGTGTGTATGTGTGTGAGTATGTGTGAGTGTATGAGTGTGCATGCTCTTATGTGTTTGAGCATATATTTGCATGTGAATGTATATATCTGTGAATGTATATATGTGTAAATGTGTGAATGTGTGTCTGAGTGTGTGTATGAGCCTGAGAGTGTGTATGAGAGTGTGTATGTGTATGAGGGTGAGTATGTATGTGAATCTGGGTATGTGTGTGAATGTTTGCTTGTGTATGCACGAGCCTGAAAGTGGGTGTGGGTGTGTATGTTTGTGAGTGTGTTCCTGACTGTGTTTGCATGAGTGTGTATGTCTGTGAGTTTATGCATACAAGTGTGTGAGTGTGTGCACTAGTGTGTGTATGTGCTCAGTGTATGAGAGTGTGTGTCTGAGAGGGTGAGTTTGTATGTGTGTGTGTGTGGTATGTTTAGCACTGAAGACACAGAAAGGCAGGAGTGGGAAAGAAGCCAGAAAGTACATCTGAGGGTAAAGAGGGGCTCATTTTCATGAATTACCAACAACAGCAAAGTTCAAGAGAAAAGAAGCCGGTGAGAAGGCTGACAATTGTGGCCATTACTGTCACAGCACAAGAAAATGTTGAAGGCAAGATCTAAATTGTGGGTTTCTTTCCAGAGACAAATGAGTCAGGAGAAATTGAATTTCTATGGGTCAAGAGGTTATAGGTTGATAGCAATAGAGATATAGACAGGTCAGACTGGAGTAGCTTAAAAATATCTCTTCTTTAACAATGAAATCCTGGATGATGTTATTTCTGAGATTTTTATCCTATGATATTTTTACTCTTTTTTGTACACTGGTTATCAGTACAAGAATCAATCTGTTGATAATAGTTGCTAAATAAATTTTGGGTCTCATCTCAATGTAATGTATACCCTGATTAAATTATAAACAGATTTCTAGGATTCAGTAATGATAGTCCACATGGTGTAGAAAAGTAGGATTCAAATAGAGTATTCTCTTGTTCAGTGATGGGCGTGCCAGTGACATGTTAGCTTATGAGAAACAGATATGGTGAAATAAAATACCCCATGTCTAGTTTATTTCTCTTCACAAGGCAAAGTTATGAAATCTTTTCCTGAATGAACTGATGCACAAAATGGATTTAGTGTAATTAAAAAAATATTATGTTTTTCATTTTAAACTGAATTTTTTGTTGCTTTTATCCCCGTCTGTGCTGATGTCTTCTTACTCATATCATGGCGGATGGGTTTTAAAGGCACAGACACTCTCCTAATGCAAGGCAGCAGTTAAGTGAACCGGCCTTGAAGTCAGATCCATAGGGACGTTAACGTACCGTTTCCAGTGCTGTAGTCAAGTTGTTTAACTTCCTTAAGTCCAGTTTTCTTATTGGAAAAATGGTACTAATAATCTATCTTCTTTTTCTTTGTGAGGGGACTAAATGAGATATAAAAATTCAAGGCAGCATGGGGTATGTAACGAATACTCAATGAATATTCTTTATTCTTGTTCATGTCTACAAAGTCTTAATTTCATCTTTTTTTTTTGCTTTAAATGCTGGAAGAAGATTGAAAATAGCATATCATAAAATGACATAGAACCATTTAGAAAAGTGAGGAGGTATTTATATCTTAAGTCAGCACTGTATAAACATCTGTGGGAGCCAACAACATCGTATGTCCTCCAAGTATTTCGGGAAAGCAATGGGGTTCCTGCTGGGACGTGGTCTTGCTAAACCCTCTAGAGCCCCCAAAACTGTCTTTTCAAAGACTCATCTCTCTACTGCCTAGGACCATGTTCCGCCAGAAAGCTGCCTTCCTCAATCAGGTCACTGAGTGTGACCCCAAAGAAAAAGCACACCAAGGTATCCATCCAACTTTCAAAAGCTTTACTTGTATTCCCAGCTGTGACCACAGAGCCTTCCTTCCATGGCGTATATGAGAGAAGGGAAGAGGTTTTCAGAAACCACATTTAAGTCCATGACAGTGTGAAAGGGGCAGGAGGCATCAGGCTGGTTTCCAGATTTCTCTCTGGTCCAGATTATTGAGATTTACATCCAGCCTCTGGGACAATTTATCCAAAAGCTATTAGGATGATTTGGTTTTCACACAGAGTTATAAAAACATAGTATGAGCCTGATGTCTTTATTTTCCACGAAGTCTTGTTGAGGGAAAGTGAAGCATACTTGTGTCCCAAATGCTGGAGCAATGGGGCCATAATGGGGGAAATATGCAGGCCTCTCGCTGAGACCAGATAGTAACAAAGAATAATCCCCTCCCCCTTTTTACATTCATTTATGTATGTTGGTCAAACTGGCATCTACTCACTAATATATTTTTAGACCTGAGAGATATAGAATATTCTTTCTTCAAATGCTACACCTCTTCCTATGAAATCCTTCTGTTGTTAGAAAACATCCATTCAAATAAATTAATAAGACTACTTAGCCTCATTATATCAGAGACTAAGAAGGTTCACATAATTCTTAGCTCTATAGAGTGTATGAGCCAGATACTGGCTGCAATACTTCTGTGTAATACATTATCAAAATCTCAGCAACATGAAACAACAATTATTAATGTTTTCTTTTTTTAAAAAAGAGTTTATTTATTTGACAGAGAGAAACACAGCCAGAGAGGGAACACAAGCAGGGGGAGTGAGAGAGGGAGGAGCAGGGAGTCCGATGCAGGGCTTGATCCCAGGTCTCCGGGATCATGACCTGAGCCGAAGGCAGTTTCTTAACCAACTGAGCCACCCAGGTGCTGCCTTATTCATTCATGTTTTCTTAATCATAGGACTGCTGATCAGTGAGTGAAGCTTGACTCCAAGTGTCTAGTGTGTTCAGGTTTCCTGCATATGTGTCTAATCCTGGAGCAGGTGATGACCCAGGATGTAATCTTTTCATGGTAGTGGTAGAAACTCAAAGAAAGATGGGAAAGAACATGTAATGTTTCTTAAGGCCCAGGTTCTGAACTGGTACACTGCACTTAGGCCTCATTTCATTGGCCAAAATACCTCATACGTTCAGGCCCAGTGTCAGTTGGGTGAAGAAGTAAAGTATTCATCATAACTCATGGCAAGAGTGGGAAGGAGGCAAGAGCTATGAACAGAGAACACAGTTCACCCTACAAGGGAACTCAGGCAATGCCGGCCTAAGAGGATCAAGATAAATCTTACTTTCTTAGTATTTTGGGTGGCATTACATAATCTAAATAAGTGACCTACAACTGAGGGGAGGTTGTGTATTAAAAATTCCAATCCCAGCAGCCTGAGATGCAGCTCAGGCTTATGAATTCTGAAAAAAATTCTTCAGGAATTGCTATTGTTCTGAGTGCCATCCCAAGATATAAGCAATGCACTAACCAGATATCTTTATGGCATGCAAATCTCTATTCTGTTGACTACAGAATAATAGAGCTTGTGGGGAATTTTCTCAGTCACAATTTGGGAATTGTAGTGTGCCTAACAAATGGAGACTGCTTGTGAGAAGAAATTACCCTTGGACTCCCCAGAGTTACTGCAAATGGGAAAGACTTAAATTTGAGGAACACTGAAGAATTTTAAAGCAAACCTACGTCTCCAGACTTCACACCACCCCCTGCCCCCCACCATGTGTCAGCTGAGACCAAGCAGACACCGAGAAAGATGCCACATGACATGAGAAGCCCTGGAAACTGACTTTCCCTCTCTCATCTTATCATTTTTGTGTAATAAAAATGCAATGGCATTTGGGACTTAGATGCAAATGATATTTGCATTTTGATATGAACCTCTTTGTTTCCCCCTCACAAATTTTGTTTATAAGGATTTCCTCCCAAAGTGACAGTGATTGGCCAACCCCTTCCTGCTCTGTGGCTCATGGACCACTGACTTGACTCTGCAGCCATGGATGTGGTATCTTAGCCCAGGTCATGTGGGCTGGGGTCTAGGGCATGGATGTCATGTGTCATCCAAGTGGCTTTAGGCTTGTTGGCAAGCCACCCCTGCAGCCCCTCCAAGGAGTAAGTATCCTCATTAGACTGTCCATGAAAGTTAAGTAAGGACACAGACAGAGAGAGAGCACTTACTGTGGCAGACATTGAGGACACAGAGTTCTGTCCCTGTGAAGCTATAGTCTAGTGGAACATACTGAAGTTAAAGACATTATTTCTTTATTTTTAATTTTTATTTTATTATTTTATATTTTATTTTATTTTACCTTTTTTTTTTTGCCTGAAGATGACATAACAGCTTTTTTAAAAAAATTTAATTTTATTTTTTCTGTGTTCCAAATTCATTGTTTAGGTATCACACCCAGGGCTCCATGCAGTACATGCCCTCCTTAATACCCACCACCAGGCTCACCCATTCCCCTCCCTTCCCTCTAAACCCCCCAGTTTGTTTCTCAGAGTCACAATCTCTCGTGGTTCTTATCCCTCTCCAATTTCCCCCAATCCATGTTTCCTTTCCTTCTCCTAATATCGTTCATAATATTCCTTATGTTCTATAAGTAAGTGAAACCATATGATAATTGACTCTCTCTGCCTGACTTATTTCACTCAGCATAATCTCCTCCAGTCCTGACCATGTTGGTACAAAAGTTGGATATTCATCCTTTCTGATGGAGGCATAGTATTCCATTGTATATATGGACCACATCTTCTTTATCCATTCATCTGTTGATGGGCACCTTGGCTCTTTCCACAGTTTGGCGATTGTGGCCATTGCTGCTATGAACATTGGGGTACATATGGCCCTTCTTTTCACTACATCTGTATCTTTGGGGTAAATGCCCAGTAGTGCAATTGCAGGGTCATAGGGTAGCTCTATTTTTAATTTTTTAAGGAGTCTCCACACTGTTTTCCAAAGCGGCTGCACCAGTTTACATTCCCACCAACAGTGTAAGAGGGTTCCCCTTTCTCTGCAGCCTCTCCAACACTTGTTGTTTCCTATCTTGCTAATCTTTGCCATTCTAACTGGTGTAAAGTGGTATTTTAATGTGGTTTTGATTTGAATTTTCCTGATGGCTAATGATGATGAACATTTTTTTTTAAAAGATTTTATTTATTTGACAGACAGAAATGCAGCCAGAGAGGGAACACAAGCAGGGGGAGTGAGAGAGGGAGAAGCAGGCTTCCTGCCGAGCAGGGAGCCTGATGTGGGACTTGATCCCGGGTTTCCGGGATCATGACCTAAGCCGAAGGCAGTCGCTTAACCAACTGAGCCACCCTGGCACCCCAGATGAACTTTTTTTTTTTTTTTAAAGATTTTATTTATTTGACAGAGAGAAACATAGCCAGAGAGGGAACACAAGCAGGGGGAGTGAGAGAGGGAGAAGCAGGCTTCCCACCGAGCAGGGAGCCCGATGTGGGACTCGATCTCGGGTCTCCGGGATCATGACCTGAGCTGAAGGCAGTCGCTTAACCAACTGAGCCACCCAGACACCCCCCAGATGAACATTTTTTAAATGTGTCTGCTAGCCATTTGTATATCTTCTTTGGAGAATTATCTTCTGACCATTTTTTGACATGGTTATCTGGTTTTGGGGTGTTGAGTTTGAGGAGTTCTTTATAGATCTTGGATATCAGCCCTTTGTTTGTAGTGTCATTTGTGAATATCTTCTCCCATTCTGTGGGTTGCCTCTTTTTTTTGTTGACTGTTTCCTTTGCTGTGCAGAAGTTTTTATTTTGATGAAGTCCCAGAAGTTCATTTTCGCTTTTGTCTCCTTTGCCTTTGGAGACGTGTCTTGAAAGAAGTTGCTGTGGCCGATGTCAAGTGGTTACTGCCTATGTTCTCTTCCAGGATATTGGTGGATTCCTGCCTCACGTTGAGGTCTTTCATCCATTTCGAGTTTGCCTTTGTGTGTGGTGTAAGAAAATGGGCTAGTTTCATTCTTCTATATGTAGCTGTCCAATTTTCCCAGCACCATTTATTGAAGAGATTGTCTTTTTTCCACTGGATATTTTTTCCTGCTTTGTCAAAGATGATTTGCCCATAGATTTGTGGGTCCATATGTGGGCTCTCTACTCTGTTCCATTGGTCTGTTTCTCTGTTTTTGTGCCAGTATCATGCTGTCTTGGTGATCACGGCTTCGTAATAAAGCCTGAAGTCAGGTAATGTGATGCCCCCAGCTTTGTTTTTCTTTTTTAACATTTTCTTAGTGATTCGGGATCTTTTCTGGTTCCATAGAAATTTTGGGATTGTTTGTTCCAGCACTTTGAAAAATGTTGGTGGGATTTTGATCGGGATGGCATTGAAAGTGTAGATTGCTCTGGGCGGTATAGACATTTTGACGATGTTTATTCTTCTGATCCATGAGCATGGAATGCTCTTCCATCTTTTTGTGTCTTCAGTTTCTTTCATGAGTGTTCTGTAGTTCCTCGAGTACAGATCTTTAACTTTGGTTAGGTTTATTCCTAGGTATCTTATAGTTTTTGGTGCCCTGGAATAAACCTAACCAAAGAGGTATTTTATTTTTTCTGATGACTTTGTTCTTATTGTGTCATGTCAGTCACCATACAGCACATGATTAGTTCTTGATGTCGTGCTCTATGATTCGTTGTCTGTGAATGACACCAGTGCTTTTCAAAAGAACGTGACAAGGCGTGATGAGCAAACAACTCTTCTGAGTTGTTGTCTCGGCAGTTAACAGGATGATTACCCTGTTTACACTGAGTCTGGGTGTTTATTTATTTTAAAGATTTTATTTATTTGAGAGAGAGAGAGATTGAACACAAGCAAAGGGAGGAGCAGAGGGGGAGAGAAGCAGACTCCCCTCTGAACAGAGCCCTGAAGTGGGGCTTGATCTCAGGACCTAAGGATCATGACCTGAGCCAAAGGCAGATGCTTAACCTACTGAGCCACCCAGGTGCCCTGAGTCTGGGCATTTAAATAAAGACCTAAGTTTAGGATTTTTGTCACAAGGTCTCACTTTGCTATTCCTGGGGCACCTTTGAAAAGAACCACTTAGAACTGAGTGCACAAGTTAGTGACTGCTGCCCCAACCACCTTATAATAGTAGGTGGTTGCTTGCCTGTGCTTCATCTCCTGCTTGCTTGTGACCTGGTACAGAGGACAGCCATTCCCTGGCTCATCGTGTGCCTCCACCTGCCCCATTCTGGCAACTGTAACTCATACATTTGTGACTTTATTTCCTTCATGAGGGTGTATTGAAACTGCACCTTCAGTCAAGAAAATTTACAGTTTTCACTTCTCCAAGTGGGATCTTGGAGGCTGAGGAGGTACCGGCTCACCTCATGTGGGTGGCTTATGCCTTCCCAGTCAGCAGATATTAATCTACATCAATTTAATATTGGCTGTTCCAAGCACTTCTTAAAGGTCGGTGGTAATCTCATTTTACAGATGATGTTGTAACTCAGTAAGGAAGGGCCCATGGCAGGTTGACAGCTCAGTTGAGATTCCAACTCAGACCAGTATTTGACCCCCAAGGTTTTACTCTTCTCGCCACTTGGATCAAGGAGAGTGAAGCATTTCATTTTGGGGGAACTTGGTACCTCCAAAATCTCATATTTAGCAGTCCCCTCACCTAATGTAATTCTTATCTCCTATGTTCATTTCTTTGCTCTACTTGAGCAGAAGCAATGTCTTATAAGAATTTGAATCCCCTGAAGCAATGATATACTACTGGATATTAGTAGACACTCAAAAAATAGCATTAAGATTAAAAAAAAAAACAGAACTAACATAGCTTCAAAAAGCATATCCTGTATTGCAAAGCCAAAAAGAAATGTGCTTGAGGTGATCAGCTGCTATTTTTTTGGGGGAGAGGGGAGGGTGTCTCAATTTCCCCTGTTATTTTCCTCTTTCTGATTAGTGAACACCAGGGGACAAAGGATTAGATGAAAAAATTAGTCTCAAAAAATTAGCATGGCATGTATGGTGATGAGCACTGGTGTTATAAGCAACTAATGCATCACTGGACACTACATCAAAAACTAATGATGTACTACATACTGACTAATTAAACATAATAATAAAAATAAATTAAAAAATTGCATCAAAACACATTAGAAAAAAAGACAAGTTGTCAAGTCATAAGAACTGCTCACAAAATAAGAAATACATTCTTCCCTTTTTTAATTCTATTTAAAGTCTTCATTGACTTTCCTAAAGTCCCAGTTTCCACTTAATCTCTGTGCTGCTCAAGATAGCAGTCCTCATTCCCTAACCTTCTCCTTCCACCCAGTGGTCAGCCTTTGAAGTCACAGAGAATGCCATGCACACAAGGAAGTCATTAGCAGAGTCCCAGCCTATATAGCCTACCATAAATTAGAGTGTTAAAGAAGCCTTTTCATCCACTGCAAAGCCACTCAGGCTGACTGCTGGCAGTGCCTTCTCATCGATGACAGATCCCCAGAGAGTTCTCTCTACACAGCTCATTTCTGGTGGCAGCAATATTCCTGTCTGACTTCTGAAGTGATTTTTGCAATGCGCTCGATGGCAGCAGCCCCCTGCCCCAGCCTGCCCTTTCTCTCCGCTGTGGAAGGGCTGTGGGCCGAGCTTGTGTGGGGCTCCCTTACTGCCCTTCTTCCTTGAATCAGAAGCTTTACAGCCCAGTCATATATTAACACTTCTAAGACTCCTCTGTGTTTGTGTGTTTCAGTTCAAGTTTTGACTTTACTTCTAAATCTCAAGAAGTGTGTTGAGTTTATTGAAAAGTGTAAAGTTGGCATTTATTGTAATGATGAAATTGGCTTCCTTAAGATTTTCATGTATGTCAAAGTATAAAATTATTTAAAAAAGTGTTTCTATGAATATAAAATATTTACTGGTTGTTATAACACTATATCCAGAGGTTACACTGGGATATGGAACACTAAGAATATTTGGTCATTTTATTTCCAGGTTAAATCTGGAGAGAGAGGGAGTGCTGGAATGAATCCTGAATTATTGCATTCTTGGGGAAATAATTACATCTTGAGCTTTAGTTTCTCTCTTTGCCAAATAAGGTAGGGCTGTGGCCTATTTCCTTTAAGTTCCAATAACTCTGTTCCTGGTTTGGGTTCTCCCAGAAGCAGAGAGAAAAGCTGATTTAGGAGGTGATCTCAGGAAACTCTGTTAAGAGTGTAGGGAAGTGAGACAGAGGACACAGCCTGTAATGGTTGTATCATCAGTCTATTGGTCTCCATGGGCCACTGGGCTTAATCCATTTGGAGAACCCTGGAAAACAATATGGAACACAACTCAACCTGAAGGAGCTGGGGTATTCATACACCAAGTCCCGCTGGTCATTGTGAAGGCTGTTCCTAGAAGGCTCCCTGGCCTGCCACATGGTGAAAAATGCGGGAGATACCCCAGTGGGCGAGACATGCGGGTGCTGGTGTCTGGAACATGGGAAACACTCGTGGAGGTGGTGGAGGCGTGGAGACATGGCTTGAGCACCGGTCTGTGCCCACTAGACTCACCCCCCATACTTACGTGCAAGTTGTACCTTGTAGACAACTGGTGATTTTGTCTAGTCAAGGTGAAAGTCATAGCAGAATTATAACCTGTATCTTTGTGATAATTGCACAGTCTCATTTGTCTGGTGTTTTTACCCAGAACATCACAGGACACAGACATTGTTAATATACAGCTTTGTTGGTAAAGACATAAAAAAATGTGTTCAGATTACTTTTCCTATTAGTAAATTCATCTTATTCTTTTTTCTTTTTTAAATATTTTATTTATTTGACAGAGAGAAACACAGCTAGAGAGGGAACACAAGCAGGGGGAGTGAGAGAGGGAGAAGCAGGCTTCCTGCCGAGCAGGGAGCCCAATGTGGGACTCGATCCCTGGTCTCTGGGATCATGACCTGAGCCAAAGGCAGTTGCTAAACCAACTGAGCCACCCAGGCGCCCCTAAATTCATCTTATTCTTTAAAAGTCATCATGGTTTGCTGTCATGATGTCATTCTTGGATTCTGATGTGTCTTCACAAGCAAGAGAATAATGGCTTTGAGTGAGATAGTATTCTGGGAATGCATGATTCCCAAGTGGCCATGCACAAGGTGTCATGTTCAGGGCACATGTGACTCATGGGAATGGCTTCTCACCCACTCTGAGCATGGCTGTCATGTGTACTGAGCATAGCTGATTGGATGGAACACCAGCAAAAGCATTTCAAGTAGATTCCAGTGCTTTGGGACAATTCAAGGAATGTCCAGGCCATAGAGAATCTGCTTCAAGTCAGATGCATCCCTATTGCTGAAAATCCCTGTCAGGAATAAGGGGAGAAAGATAGGCCTAAGTTTCTAGTTCCTTTCATCTGTTTTTCAGTTTGTTAATGGAATTCATTCATTGAGCCAACAAATCTCACTTGATCCTTCTCTGGCACTAGAGACACAGAAGTTCAAACTGATAAAATCCCACCTTCATGGACCTTCCTTTTTGGTACAAAAAAGATGGACGCAAACAGAAAAAATGAGTAGCTAAAAAAACACTGTGTCACGGGTGAGAAAATTAGGGAGAGAAATGAGACAGAGTAGGCAGATGGAAAGTAGATGGTTTAGGAGAAGAGATTTATCCAGATGCGGGCCAAGAGAACCCAGCAGATAAAAGGCCTTCAAGGCTAGACCCATAAGGATGGAAGGAAGAGCTTGAAGGGTCCAGGTTGACTGTTTCCCAGAAGTCAGGGATCAGAAAAGCAAAGAACCTGAGACCAGGGTAAGAACCAGGGGTGGAACCGAGCAGGGGAGTTGAGGACTGAGTCCTGAAGGTGAGTCTGTCAATCACGTGGTGCTCCTGAGAACATTGACTCTCCCCTTGAGTAATATGGGAAGTAGAGGCCTGACATTCTCTGATTTTGGTTTGAAATGTATCGTTCAGGAGCTCAGGTGAAGCAAAGCTGAGGGAAGTAACAATAATGCTACAGAGACAATTTCATGACAATTTTGTTCATATTTCTCATGTGCAAAAAAATCCTCTAGCTCCGTCTTTCTTACTGCCAAGGACTGAATTGTGTCCCTCCAAATTCCTGTGTTGACGTCCTAACCCCTTAATGATGGTATTTAGAAATAGGAAATTTGGGAGATAATTATATTTGAATAAGGTCATGAGGATAGGGTCTTTATGATGATATTAGTGTCATTAGAAGAAGAGGGAGAGGGGCACCTGGGTGGCTCAGTTGGCTAAGCGACTGCCTTCGGCTCAGGTCATGATCCCGGAGACCCGGGATCGAGTCCCACATCGGGTTCCCTGCTCCGCGGGAAGCCTGCTTCTCCCTCTCTCACCCCCCCCTGCTTGTGTTCCCTCTCCGGCTGTGTTTCTCTCTGTCAAATAAATAAATAAAATCTTTTAAAAAAAGAAGAAAAGGAAGAGACTCCAGGGCTCTGTGCCAGGTGAGGACAGAGGGAAGAGATGGCGGTGTGCAAGTGAAGATGAAAGCACTCACCTGGACAGACCATGCTGCACCTTGGTCTTGGACTTTCAGCCTCCAGCCGGAGAGAAAATAGGTCTCTGTTGTTTAAAGCCACACAGTCTCTTTCTCTCTTCCTTCCTCCCTTTCCTTTCTCCTTCCTTCCTTCCTTCCTTCCTTCCTTCCTTCCTTCCTTTCTTTCTTTCTTTTCTTTCTTTCTTTCTTTCTTCTCTCCCTTCTTTCTCTCTCTCCCTTCCTCCCCCATATCCAAGATTTTCTTTATCATAGAGAGTATTTTCAGAAATTCACATTTAATGCATAAAAACGTGTGGAGACCGGGTGGAGGCTGAAGGTGGCTTTGTAGGATGTGGGGTTTGGGTCTTCCCAGGAGAAATGCAGTAAGGGCAGGCAGTGACTGTGCCCTAGGCTCGAAACAAGCAAGCTGACAGGGAGAGCCTGAGAACTAAGACAAAATAAACCTCCCATGTTTGAAGTCATGTAGTCTAGTCTGTGGTACTTTGTGCTGGTAGCCCACGTGGACTCAGACATGAGCCACTTGTGCTCCTTTTGCATAATGTGGTTGGCAGAACTCAGTGGTGGCAGGCAGCTATCCAGGGAGTGGTGTGGACAGAAGGGCTTAGAAGGGAGGCCACAGGGAGGCAGCAGGCCTAGACCATGCAAGGCTAGGGGGAGTCTTGGAGCAGGGGCTGGGATTTCACCTTCTGCAGGAGGGGAGCCCTTGCTAGGGTTGGGTTGAGGAGCCGGGATCCAATGTTTGTTATAAAAAGATGGCATTGGCTGCTGAGTTGTTGCCACCGGGGGCCAGCCTCGGCAGAGATGTGGGTCCCGAACCACGGGATGTCGGGCGGGCCAAATATTAACTCGGACACGGAAATCTGATGCAAGCTGACAGACCCGAGGTCAGTCAGGAGAGACCTATGAAGCAGGCTCAGCCGCACGCTCTGGCTTTCTAGCATTGGCTTTCTAGCTCTAACTCTCTAGCTCTGGCTTTGGCCCTCTTGCTTTGCTTCTGTCTCTCTTGCTCTCTGCTTCTCTCTTCTCTGTTTCTGTCTCTCTTTGCTTCTCGTTTCTCTCTTCGCTTTGCTTCTGTCTCTCTCCTTGCTTCCCTGTTTTCTGCTGCTCTCCTTGCTTCTCTGTTTCTGTCTCTCTTTGCAGGCTCTGTGCCTTTTCCTCTGCCTCTGTCTCTCTTGACTGACAAGGGCCCCAGTCTTTTATTATTCCCAAGTGAGCCAAAGTTTCCGGTGGCTTGGGCCTGGAGGGAGGGGCGGATCACGCACCATCCGGACACTGAGTCCCCCACCCCCGAAGTCATGACTGCAAGTGAGGAGCCCAGGAGAGATGGTCAGTCCAAATGCAGGCCCAGGACTTCAGTGTCCCAGTGGGATGGCAACAGTGGGGAAGAGGCACTGGAATTGGGGAACATTTTGGAGGTACAAAGACTTGTGGATGAGTGTGTGTGTATATGAGGTTGTTGAGGGTAGAGACACCCAGGTAGTGCTGGGTTCAGGCTCATGTGAATGTTGGGGTAGAATCGCAGGCAGGTGGGAGGGAGACACAGTGAGCACCAGAAACTGTACAGTGGCTGGGTCACAGGGCCATGGCCAGGATCGGATGCTGAGGGAATGCCAGGAGAAATACCATGAGCCCAGCGTCCAGTGGGTAGTTTGAAAGACTAACAGAGCAGAGGAAGTGGGGGTGGAGGCGTGGGGGAAGGGACCAGCCCTAGTTCAGTCTCGCTTGGGTGTCACTGGATACTTGCAGATAGCAGGTGACAAACATAAATAAATGCCATGTGGCATCTGACCCACGGGTCACTGCTGTAATAACGATAGTCCCAGGTCTTCATTCTAAATTTAGGGTTTTAAGGGCTGAATATTAAATTTTTTTAAATAGACTTTTCAAATATAGACTAGTTTGCCATTAAGATAGAGTTGTTCAAGATGAGTCTTAAAACCCTTTTCTTTTCTTCTCTTCTCTTTTCTTCTCTTCTCTTTTGTTTTCTCCTCTTTTCTTTTCTTCTTTTCTTTTTCTTTTTTAGCAAGCTCTATGCCCAAAGTGGGGCTTGAACTCTGACCCCAAGACCAAGAGTCACATGTTCCACTGACAGAACCAGCTAGACGGTCCTCCTAATGTTCCTTTCAACTCTGAAATTTCAATGCTCAGATACCAGAGCTTTAGCAATGCTGGGTATATATATTTCTTAACCATACAGTCTGCATCTTAGTTTAACCTTGTGATTTTTTTTCAAAACCAGTTTCAATTGTTTTTTGTGTTTTTATGACATGTACCATTGAATTTCTGACAGGTAAAGTCAAATTTTAAATCTTAATTAAGGGAAAAAAGTGTTGCTATTCTGTTGCCAGTAGACAATTGGTATATATAGGGGAGTTTGCCTTTGGAAATATATATATATATATTCAATCATATATTCATACCAATTCATAAATCACTCATATTTCTTAAATTTATTTTAAATTTATCTACCTTGTGGTAGATTGCATATATAATTTCATATTATATATGATTTCATAAATATGATTTTTTTAAAGATTATTTTTTTGAGAGAGAGAGAGAGAGAGCACAGTGGGTAGGGGCAGAGGGAGAGGGAGAAAGAGTCTTAAGCAGAATCTGTCCTAGTTGTGGAGCCGGGACATGGGGCTTGAGCTCACAATCTTGAGATCATGACCTGAGCTAAAACCAAGAATTAGATGCTTAACTGACTGTGCCGCCCAGGCGTCCTATATACATTTGATTTTTAAAGTATTGAGGACATTGCAAAAAATGATTTAACTGATTTTTCCAAATCACAAAGAGGATTTGCTTTCCTCGTCTACTATTTAAACTACTATGCTATTTTCCTGATATCTCTTTGAGTTAAGTAGGTGGGAACTGTAATGTAGTTTCAGTTTCTATTGAATAAAAAACCAAATGGAGATAAGACACAGTGCTCCTGTAACTCCAATTCTGTGTAGATGTTGCACTTGAAAGGAGGGGCTGCTTGCATCCACTTAAGGATGGACTGGATGGCACAGTAAGTTTCTTCCCATCATGTTGGCCAGACTCTATTTGGATACTGTGAAATGTTGCTTGTTTTAAATGCTATTTGTTAAGTTTTAATTTACTAAAATAATTTCTTGTTGTTCTAGGAACCCCCAAAAGTAGTTAA
The DNA here is from genome assembly GCA_004023965.1 of Spilogale gracilis. Classification (NCBI taxonomy): domain Eukaryota; kingdom Metazoa; phylum Chordata; class Mammalia; order Carnivora; family Mephitidae; genus Spilogale; species Spilogale gracilis. The sequence continues at coordinate 21,817 of PITA01018524.1, forward strand.
TTACATTAATTAAAAAGTGATGGGGGGGGGATGGGGAATGAATTTTGGAACACTGGAAAAAAAAAAAAGCGATTGGAAAACTCATTGAGTGATGCACTGGCAAGAGCCTTTAGTCCTGGCCATGGCTATTTCACCATGTCAGTTTTACATTTTTTTCTTGAGCAGGTTGTGTATAGATAGGTAAATACAGGAATACCATAAAACAAGATGAATGGCTGGAAAGCAGGCAGTGTAGGAGATATGGTTATTTGGCATTATCACCATTTTTCAGAAATACTCAGTTTTTACATTGCAAACATAAGCCCCAAACTCAGTCAACTGAAATCGATTTGAGTGTGGAGTTTAATGTTGTTAACAGCCCATACATAATTTACTCAAATATTTGAAGTTCTAGATGCTTTCATTCTGTTTTAAAGGAACCTAACTTATTTGCGAATGTTTAAAAATACCAGAACAATTGCGAGAATGCTCTTTTTTAGTTCTGAAGATATTGCTTCATTTTAAAGCCTCAAGGATGACTTAGATTTTTGGAAGAACAGAGGAGGCATAAAGATTTCTGAATTCCCACAAATGCAAACCACTGCTGAGAGGACCAGCCTCAGGACAGCTGTGGTCTGGAAGCCAAATCAATGCTGCAAAAAAAAAGAAAAAAAAGAAAAAAAAAGGCTGTTCTTTTTTGAATAATAATGACAACAAAACCCCTCCAAACCGAAACTGAGAAAGAACTAGAAACATTGTTTTCTCACTAATGTGAGGTTTGGAAACATTGGCTTTTAAGTGAATTGGCTATGACCACACCAACACTTGGAGGGGACAGCAGGCAGATTTTTCTCATCTGCAAGCCAGCATTCAAACACTTTTCTCTTTGCTCCTGCTAGCACGTTGAGGTGGGCCTTGCTTGAGTGACGTGGACTGACTATATACACATGTTACCTGGAGACATGATGTTTGGCTTAATATGAGGTCTGTGTACTTAGGCTCTCATGTACAAAAATGTAACATTTATTCAGGGTATTTGACAAATTCTCAGAAATGTCTACTATGCCAGATAGCTGTCAAAGAAGCAGTGGTTTCCCATGGAGAGGTCATGAACCCCATTTCCACCAACTGAATAAGGAGTTCTGTCCTGCCCAGGAGCCATCATAACACCAAAATGTATGACTTCAAAGTGAGGAGGGGGACAGTAGCGTGAGAAAATGAAGATTTCTTACTAAGACCCAAGGACTAGCCCATGCTTTCTCAGATATGTATTTTAAGTGGTCATTCTCCACTTACTCCATTCATCTCTGCATGTGTCTAAGTTCAAAAAGCTTGCTATTTTTCAAATAACATGCTATTTTATTAACTCATTTTTTTAATATGCAAAGATTTCTTATCAATCAAGAAGAAAAAATATTTCCAAACAATATGAACAGAAAGAGAAATAGAAATGGTTTTAAAAGAATTTCACTTATCACTGGGCAGAGATGAAAACTTTGAAAACATGTTGAGGGAAATCTGTGATAATACACAGTGTTGGTGAGGTTATGGGAAGACAGTGACTCTCATATATTGCTAACTGGGCTGTAAACTAGTCAACTAGTACAAGCTTATTTGGAAAGCAATTGGCAATATTTTCCAAAATTTAAAAATGCATGGATTTCCTTGTTGCAGTAATGCCACTAGAATGAGTCTTATGAAAGATAAGACTCATGATCATACAATTTGAACACAGTACAATGGTTATTTCCGGGGTAGAGAATTGTAGGGATGACGAGAAAGTCATTTATTCTCTGCATGCTATTTATATTGTTTAAATTTCCTAGATGTGTTACTTAGTCACAGAAAGGAACTAATATATATATATTATATACAAGGATTAAAACATATATATATATATATATATATGTTGGATACAGAAATGACTATAAGTTCACACACACACACACACACACACACACACAAAGGACATGGTCTACAAACATGGGGGTCAAACGGAATGATAAGAAGGTGAGAAATTAGGTTGAAAGGAAAATAAAGGGAGAAACCAGGGGTAAGCCTGAATCATGTACAGCTGTCAGAGGTGAGCTGAAAGCATCTGATGTAGAGACTTCTGAGTGTCTAGAGATGAAAGCAATCCCTTACCAGAAGTCTAACTATCCAGGACCTGAGATCAGGGAGAAATTTCTCCTATGGATCCTTACAGAGGAGGATATAGTAAATAATGTTCTTAAAAAAAAGTCCAGAGTTAATTCAATAAAATGTTTCAATAATAACTTAGCCTTGTGGTAGATTGCATTATCATCCCTGATTCTCATTTTTTCTTTGTATAAGGGTTCTCCATCCATGTGCCTTATCTCAAGATTTAGTGGTACCTCTTACTAGAGTGGTTAGTAGGTATATCCCCATCCCCCTCTCTGACATCAGTTCCCACAAATGAAATGAAAGCAGAAGTGGCATGAGTTGTATGCCTGAGTAGTGGGTTTAAGTGTGTGAGCATGGTTTGGCTCGACATTCTGAACTTCAGCTTCCACTGAAGCTGATACACGCCCCATGTAGCTGTTGCTCCTTCGGTCTGTTTCCTAGAATGAAGACACATAGGACAATCTGGAACTGTGAACAAAGCCTGGAGTCCAACTGGGATCAGCTGATCTGCAGACCTGTGTGTGGGGAATAAATGGTTTTTCTTGTAAGCAAATGTGATTTTATATTATTGCAACAGAACCCTTGTTAATGTATTTCTGAAGATGGTGATAAAAAGTGAGAATAAGTCCAGAAGTAGACTTTTGAATTGTTGGAGATAGTGAGATAGGCAGATCCTCTAACACAAGGATTTAAACTTCCCCTAAGATCATGACCATACTTGGAGACTCTAAGAAATTATTGATAATGAGTCGGGGACAATACCCAGTAACACAATAGTCTGTGAATGAACTGCAAAAGCAATTCATTTTATCACAAGGATACTGCCCCATAATTCTGAGGACAATGCACGATGCCTTTGAACATTCACTGAGAGGATGTGTAGAAATTGAGATAGATGGGTAATATTTGTGTGTGTGTGCACAGATCTGTATGTGTTTGTGTGTTCTGAGGGATCACCTGGGACTAGAGATTCTCTTTGCCATCTTTCCAGGATAGTCTGCTAAGGGTCTCAGTGTTCAAAGTATTCTGGGTAAGGATTAAAACACAAGCCTAGCTGCAACAATCCAGAGCCTCTCTTTTGGGCTTTCTCCCCATCTCTATCAGTATAACTCAGTTCTCTAAGAATAATGGTTCAGGAATGGTCCAGGGCAAGAGCTCAAGGCAGAGTCTAGATGAGTTCATTGGAAGTTGGTGTCTTCACAAGGAATAACGAGACCCCTGTAAACACAGCCATGATTCTATAGGATTGGTAGAAACAACAGTCTTACGCAGAAGTTTAGCATGTATTTTGTAATTGTTTTTTTTTTACCTTAAATTTATTTAAATTTTTCAGTGTTCCAAGATTCATTGCCCATTCCCCACACCCAGTGCTCCACGCAATAGGTGCCCTCAGTACCCACCACCAGGCTCTCCCATCTCCCCACACCCCTCCCTCCAAGTCTCTCAGTTTGTTTCTGTGTCCAAAGTCTCTCACGTTTGGTTTCTCTCCCTGAATTACCCTACTTCCCATTTCCTTTCCTTCTCCTACTGTCTTCTATATTACCCCTTATGCACCACAAGTAAGTGAAACCATGTGATACTTGTCTAGAAAGAAAGAGAATGTTCTTTAGATAGGCAATGACTTCTGGCTTCATCCCAAGCCCATAAAATGAACTGAACAGCAAAGTTTAATTACTGTTGGACAGAGTCATCTTTAGGAAGAAAGGGGAGTCTGAAAGAAAGACTGGAGATGGCAGATGATATTATTTTGAATATTCTTTCTTAGCCAATTCAATCAGAGAATCACTATTCTGCCTGTTCACCTATTGTTTTAGTCTGTCTAAATAAGAGAAATACTTTCATGGACGAAAGAAGTGATTTGATTTTCCTGGTGTTATGTCCTTGGATATGATCTGTTTCTGTCTCTCTATCTGCCTTTCTTTCTTCTAGCTCCTTCCTGCTGATATCTTGGTTAGGATGCCTCCCTGACTTTCATTCCTCCCTGTCTCAAGTCCACAGTTAGTACTGAATTTAGAGCTTCAAGGTCTCTATTATTCAGTATATCTGTCTATCAATTTATCTATCTCTGTATATGCACATTCAGGTTAACACTAACCCCTTCAGATATTCATAACATTATATATAATATAATATGTCAATATCTATACTTATCATATATATAAATAAGTAGAGAGATTTATTTTAAAGACTGGATGACACTATTGTAGAGGGACAGCATCTCAAAGTTTGCAAGGAGGGCTAGCAGACTTGACTCTACATGGAGGCAGAATTCTTCCCTGTTCTGGGGACCTCAGTCTTAAAGCCTTTAACTTTAGATGATTAGATGGGGTGCATTCACATTCTGATGGTGCACAAAGTCTACTGATTTAAATCCTGATCTCAACAAAAACAAGAACAACAACAACAACAAATACCTTCACATCTAGGCTAGTGTTGGATCAAGCAACTGGTTACCATGGCCCAACCAAGCTGAGACATAAAATTAACCATCACAGGGTCAGTATTCACCATATCCCATGCCCGGCTTCAGACCAGTATTCCAGGCTTCTGCTGGTCCAGGTGGGGGAATAGAACAATTAGGACCCTTCCTAAATGCAGACCATGAATGAATACCATTTACAGTCTTGCAAGTTAACTGGGAAATATTTGCCACTTGGTTTGTGAATTAAGTTTAATGATGTGCTTCTTTAGCACATACTCCTTCTGTTTGGCAGATGATACATCCTTATCATGGTACACTGGTATAGGACATTATCGGACTCCTTAGTTCCATATGGTGACATATTCCTTTTGTGATAATAGAATATGAGTGCATTAAACTGTGTGTGTGTGTGTGTGTGTGTGTGTGTGTGTGTGTGTAGAGGCATATGTATCACATCTGGAATTTAAAAAAATATTAAGGAACCCGATATACAATCATGTGATCATATATGTATACACACATATACTACACACCCTTTTAAAATGGGAACAACTTCATTTGTATCCTTTGGTTTTGTTGAGGGATCTTGAGAGTGAATAAAACCATAAGAAAACATATGAAAAAGCAGCCAAATAGGTTACGATTATAATCTACATTGTTTTAACAGCATCACAGAGGGAGGAGGGGCAGTGATGATATTTACTTATTATTTAGGGTTGATGTCAGGTCCTGTATGAGGAACTTCTCTTGTATTATCTCATCTGATGTTGTGAATGGAGCATTTCCCTTAAACTGGGGAATCAGGCTCAGTAAATAAAGTGCACAAGCAAGATTTGCTCTGAAGTTTACCTTAATCTAAATTCATGTGGTTTGTTCCCTATTACACTGTAACCACATCTCTGACCACGTATTAACACTTACAGAACACTCAGTAGCAAATTATCCACAAGGTTTAATGGTGATGATGGGCAGTATGCAAACACTGCTTTGGAAGTCTTCCAGGCAAAATTAAGCTTTATGGCTTAGAACTTGGGGATACACTAATCCTGTATGGTGATCAGAGGGAGTTCTTCCTCCTTTCTCCTTTTCTGCGTCAGGATACCCCTCTTCCTACACAGGAGACTCTATTAGCTCTCCCCTTATCAGTTTCCTATTTTTAGAAAAATCATTCCAAGTGCCCCAAAGGGGATGGATTGCAGGGGGTCTGTGGATGGTGGAAGGGGTAATACATGTAAGACATGATGGAGACAGAAATGGACTCAAGACTCTTCAGGAGGTACAATCAGCAGGAAACAATGTTTGTTGAGTGGGCTAGGAACGTGAAGGTGAGGTCAAGAAGTATTTCTGAGTTTCTGTTTTTGGCCCTAGGGCAGATGGAGTAAAGTTTCAGTGGGAAGGTTATCAGTTCTGTGTGTCTGTTGAATGGAAGGTTCCTGCCGGCCATCTGGGAGGTGCTGTCCAGGAGGTGGTGCTGTGGGAGACAGAGGGGAGGGCACGGGGAGGTGGCTCCCAAGGTGGAACCAACCAAAACATCACCTGTTTCCCACAGGTGCTCACCTTTTCACCTGTGAAAAGCTCAGGTTGAGAGGGGCTGTTCTGGACACACTTGGTCTGGGATAGGAAGTTAAGTTTGCATTTGAAGGTTTTTTCCTCTGATGAGGTTGTTATCTGCTGAAGAGGAAGAGTGGGTGATCGTGTCTTACAACTGAGCAGAGAGAAGTTCTGAACTTAGCCAACAGTCAGCAGGTTGTATGTTTCCAGGAATTTATCCACTTCTTGTAGGTTGTCCGATTTGTTGGCATTCATACTAGTCTGCTACGATCCTTTGTATTTTTGTGATATCATTGGTAATGTTTCCACCTTCATTTATATGTACTGAAAACTTGGGGTCCTCTTGTTTTCCCTTGGTTAGTCTAGTTAAAGGATTTTCAGTTTTGTTCACTCACAGAACCAACTCTAGTGCCATGAATCTTTAGTATTGTTTTCCTGTTACTATTTCATTTATTTCTGTTTTAGTCATTTTTCCTTCCTTCTGCTAACTGTGGCCTTAGCTTATATTTCTTTTCTTAGTTCTTTGAGGTATAAAGTTGTTGTTTATTTGAGATCTTTCTTTTTTCTTGATGTATACATTTACAGCTGTGAACTTCCCTCTTAGAACTGCTTTTGCTGCATCTCATAAGTTTCGGTATTTGTTTCCATTTTTGTTTGACTCAAGCTATTTTTAAAAAGATTTTCAATTTTTGTAAGTAAACTTTACGTCCACCCAGGGGCTCGAAATTACAACCCCAAGATCAAGTTACATGCTGAGTCAGCCAGGTGCCCCAAGACATTTTTTGAGTTCTCTTTTGATTCTTCTTTTTTTTTAAATCTATTGGTTGGTTTTTCAGGAGTGACTGTGATGGAGTTGGAGGGACAGACTGTGTGCTCTCCATGGCAGAGGGAAGGTACTGGCTGGGGTTTTGAACAATGGAGAGCTCAGTGAAGAGGAAGAAAAGAGAAGTGGGTGTCACAGAGGAAGAGAGGAATGTTCTGGTGAGAGTGTCAGTATGAATGTAAATTACAGCAGTGCAAGGGAAGACAAGGGAAAGCATCAACAAAGTGAGATGGAGAGGGAGGTTACTGGAGGTGGGCAATTCAGGAGGTTGAGAGGTAGGACTCACGGGCCCAGACACATGCATCACCAAGGACTGGTTGACACTGGGCTGAAGGAAGGACAGAGGGTTCAGCATAGAGTTCTTCATGAGGGCATGAATGAGCCTTAAGAGTAACACTGTAGGCTCAGTTAATGTCTGGAAACCATACATCATTATGGCTTTCCCTAGAAGCCAACTGTAAGACAAGGAACTGTGTGGAGCAGGTTTATTTGGGAGATGATCCCTGGGGCACAGAGAGAGAAGGGAGACAAGGCAAAAAAAAAAAAGCCACTAATGGGTTGCTGTGAGGACAACTGAAGCTCATCCCCCTGAAGACCTCCTGGGACTGTGTACTGTGTGTCCGAAAACTAGCTCACTGAGTCACAAGGGGCCCCCAGTACTGGTTGTGGGTTGTCATGGGCAGTCTACTGGTCAGCTGCTGTTCTGCATATGACCAACGTGCTCTATTGGCAAGAGTTCATATTCAAGAAAGAGACAAAGTCTCCAGCTAGTCTAGAAGCCACCCCAGCAGGCTGAGCGCATGCAGGTAAGGCACTGCCTGGCTGCCAGTTAGGTGGAGTGAGTCTTGAAGGAGCAGTTTTTGGGCAAAGGGGAAAGATAAAGACCTGGGTATGACCATGTAGATGAAGAAGTGGTTGATTCCACCTCTTGAGGCTGAGATGCTGAGACAGATGAGACACATGGAGACGTAGCAGCAGACCCTCAGGGGGTATCCAGGGGGGAATTCACCTGCAAGTGAGAACCAGGTTTCAACAGAGGCAGGAAGGTCTGCTCAGTGAAGGGCTATGGATGACGGGGGTGTTTGCCTAAGCAAGGAGCTTCTGGAGGGCTCAGGGAGGTTAGGTGGAAAAAGAGAAGTGACATGAGGGAATGGGGAAGATGTCCAGAGCTCTAGGGAACACAGGTGCCTGGAGAGTTTCCCATCTGAGCCATGACAAAGCAGTATAGGCATATGATACAGGGTGGGGTCTGCTGGTCTTGTGGTTCCTCATAAAGTTTGTCCCCAGAGTTCTTGGGAATACTGGGGTTTCTCAGAAGGAATCAGCTTCAGACATATTTCAAGTGACTCCAAGGATGGATCCAGGAATCCTACTGCCTTTTAGAAATAGCAGTGCCCAGGTGTCTGGAGGGAGCTGCTCTCTTTGGCAGGACCTTGGGTCGGGACTCTGGTTTCAGGCCCTTGGCCAACATGGCCCGGGGAGTGGCTAGAGCTGGTTCTCTGTGTTCTGAGGTGGTTTCTCCAGGCGCTTGTCAGAGAGAAGAGCTCCCATCTGTACTGTGTAATCTTACCCAAAGCTAGTCTGAGAAGGAGGAGGAGGGCTTATTACACATTCGTCATTTTCACACTCTTTAAATCGACACAATCCCTTCTTCAAATGGGACGTCACATCAGACCTAATATAAAGCGGCAGAGCTCAGGAGACAGAGGTTTTTGCGTGTCAGACACACCATGGCCTCTCCAAGTGACAAAAAGGAACCCTATTTGAGACTCATCACTCCTGATTGACTAAGATCTACCCCTAGGTTGGACCATCAGGTGACAGTGACACACCGAGACTTCCTTGCTTTGGCCTGTGTGTGCTGCATTGCATTTTGATTTGGGTTCCTTGAGGACGGCTGGCAGACATAGCTGTGCTTCTGTGTGTTGGTGAAGACCCTATGTACTATTCACACAGACACTCTTTTATGGGGCACTGCAAGAGAAACTCCTTGTAGGAATTCCTGGCAGCAAAAAACGTTTTTTTCCTGAGGTTCTACTTGTTATTTATTTATTTTTTTTAATTTTGTGGCTACTGGGAATGCCATAACAGCATTTGTCTACCTATAAAGCTTAGCTCCAAGTTTGTGGTCCATCCACCATCAGCATTTGTGCATAATTTTTGGACACAGATGTTACCCTGGATTTCAATGAATTATTTCACCTTCATTTTTCCTTTATTTTGTTTTCTTTATATAATGATTTGATTGAATTACATACCATATTGTGTTCAGAACAGACAAAAGATTGCCTTTGGAATTGTAATGAATTTTGGTGATTTAAAGCTAAGTTTGAGTTGCCAAGAGACAGATGCTGGGACAAGGGTTGAATGCAGTCCTCGATTTGGAAGTGACCCTAGGGAACATTGGTAGGAGAGTGGGGAAGGGAGGCAGGGAAGGGAGAGAGCCAACAGTGCCGTGTGACCATGAGCAGGTAGCCACTGTGGGACACTGGGGCACTGTCCTGCTGGGGACCTTTGGAGATTGGGTAGAATATTTTTCAGAATTGTTTTACTAAGGAGTAGGGAATCTGGAGTATTTGTCCACAAGCTCCCATTGTTCCTTGCTGAGGCTTGCTCCTGGGGGCATTAATCTGCTAGCACTCGGTCTGGTCACACAAGCAGCTGCAGCCTGAAACGGCCTCAGGCCAGAAGCTGCACATGTTTTCAACAGAAAGCGGTCGGTCGTCCACACTGAAAAGGGAAGGTCAAGGGGAAAAGGTAGAACATCCAAGGGTGTTGACTCCAAGAGCCTTCTATAAGAGAGGGTGGAGAAATGTAAGAATGCCTTTATTCACATAGTGCCTTCCGGTCTTTAGCTCCCCGGACACCCCGACATAGTGTTCATAATGCAACTAAAAAGAACTTCAGTAGTTTAAGCAAGACCTATCATCTTCACTCTTCTGACATAACATTGCTTGCAAATATTACCTCTCAGTCCCTATTGTGAACACACATACCATCACAGTGGCTCATTCCTGAAGAGGTGAGCAGGAGGTTAGTCCTTTCCTGAGCCCACCTCCTGAATCTGGAGGCAGAACATGGAGGCTTACACATGCATGTAAATCAATCCTGGCCATTGCAAAGGAGGAACAAGAGCTTACATACGCCCCTTGGGGTCAGACTGGGACAGCAGCCCTCAGAGCAGTTTGGGCGGGACATTGAGTCCGGACGTGGCTCTTGGAGGCTTCTCCACCCGAGGTCGGTTACTCTGTGGGTCTGGGGCTCTTGCTCTCCCAGGTGTCCTTCCAAACCAGGCACTGCACTCACTTCTCCTTCTATTCTTAGGGCTCAGCTGAGTTCATGACTCTTGACCAGACTGTACTGAGTATTCCGGGGCCACCAAACGGTAACAAAATGAAAAGTCGCTAATTCCCTCCCCCTGCCCCGCTATCATCCCCCCACCCCCAGCCTGCTGCTGCTGGAGTTCTTCCCAACAACTCTGTGTTCTTAAAAATCCAGACCACGTTTCCCTATTCCTCAGAATGGTCTGCACCCATCCATCACTACCCGAGGGGAAGGAAGCACAGATAAAGAATGCTAGTCTAGATGCCTTTGGGTCATCAGAAAGCAGTGGGTTGGCATGAGGGTCTCTGCAAGGAATCAAAATGAGTCTCACTGCACCCCTTAGCCTTCTTTATCCTAAGCTCGCTTACCAGATACGCGTCAGATATCCATTCCCCCGCCTGCAGCACCTGCTACTTGGAACTGGTGTAGACCAGTACCTGTGGGTCAGGCTCAGGCAGGTCCTGGGGTCCTGAGTGGTTCACTGGCCATCTCTAAGTCTCATAAAAGTTAGATGACCAGAGGACCTCATGGAAACAGGTCAGACCAATGGTATGAAGGCACAAGTTAATTATTATTTTATTAATTTGCTGTTTTAATCAATGATGCTTCATTGCTAAGGTTAGCTTGCTAGTTAGGAAAAATGATATACCATTTTGAATGTTTTTTAAGCTTTTGCACAGCAAAACCCAATACTAAGCATTTGTCATTTGTTATTCTTAAAATAATGTCTTTTTATTGAGGAATCATTTACATGCAGTTCAATGCACACATATTAAGTGTACATATCCATCAGTTTGACACAAGCAGGCACCTGTGTGGTCCATATTCCTATCAAGACACAAAACATTCCGTCCTTCCAGAAGGTGTGTCCCTTCTATCCCATTCATGCCCAGGAAACAACCACTTCTCTGATTTCTACACCATATGTTAGTTTTGCGTATTGTAGAACTTCATAGATGTGTGCTTCATTATGTCAGCTTCTTTTGTTCAGTGTAATGGTTTCGAGACTCATCCCTGATGACTTTACTGGAGGTTTAGTACTTTTTATCATTGAGTTGCATTTTAATATACTAGTAGCATAAGTATACTATTTTACTACTGTGTTTAAAAGCATATGCATATGCATTTTACTATTTTTAAAAGGATTTATTTATCATTTGAGAGAGTGAGAGGACACATGTGGGGGGTGAGGAGGGAGAGAGGAAGAGGGAGAGAGCATCTCAAGCAGACAGCTGCAGACTGTAGAGCCAGACTGAAACTCATGACCCTGCGAACACAACCTGAGCTGAAACCAAGAGGCTGATGTTTAATCAACTGAGCTATCCAGGGACCCCTACATTTTCCTATTATTGAACGTTTGAGCTGTTTCCAGGTTTGGGTTATGGAGGTCATAAAAAGCAGCACTGATTCATCTCCATTTTTTTATCCCTGCCTCCAATTAAAAGGCAAGTCCTGTCATTCTTTATTGCTTTTCCTCAGATTTGCCTCCCTCTTTCCATGATGGGGGCAGCTGTCCCGGTCAGGCTGGGCTGGTCCCTTCACTTATCCACTGGCTCTGCCCTAAGCTCCCTGCTGGTGTTCTGCCCCTCTTCAATCTATTGTCCTCCTGGCAACCCAAGGGCACTTCTAAAAGCACAGATTAGATCATGCCACTCTGGAACACATCAGTGACAGCTCATTCCCTAAAAGTAAAATCCAAAATATTACCTGTAAAGCCCCAGTGCGTGGACCTCTGTCGGCCCCTGCAGTCTCCTCGCATTCTATCTCCTGCTTTGCTCTCTGCCCTTCAACTGCACCAGTCTTTTCTCAGCAGATCACTCATACCCAGCTCCTTATTAGCTCAAATGCTGTTCTCTTGCTTCAAATGCTGTTGTTTCTAAGCTTGCTTGGCTGCTTCTCTCATTCTCCATGCCTGCACTTAAATGTCTCTATGTCAGGGTAGGCTTCTCCAAATACTTTTTTTTTTTTTTTAAAGATTTTATTTATTTGACAGAGAGAAACAGAGCTAGAGAGGGAACACAAGCAGGGGGAGTGAGAGAGGGAGAAGCAGGCTTCCCGCCGAGCAGGGAGCCCGATGTGGGACTCGATCCAGGGTCTCCGGGATCATGACCTGAGCCGAAGGCAGCTGCTTAACCAACTGAGCCACCCAGGCGCCCTCCAAATACTTTTAATGCACTGATGCCCTACCCTTTTTTCCCTCTATCATTGGAATGGGTACCCCCAACCTCCACACTTAGCACAGTTTGAAGTTAAATATTTGTCTTCTCCATCTAGTGTCTGTCTCTCCCAGGAGACCACTGGCTCCATTAGTGCAGGGAGCAGATCTGTCTCCACTAGTATTACCCAGTAGTGAGCATGATATGCATGTAGTAGGTGCTCATAAGTGCTTTCTGAACAAATCATTGAGTTTTACATAAAATGTTATCACTCAAAATATGGTTTTCCTAAAATGCCCTCACTAGGCAGGCATAGGGATGATGCATGATCGCAATAACCCTCCCTCTCTCCAGCCATGGGTGTTAAGTTGAATCTGGCAGGAGAAATCCGGCACAGTAAAAGGTGCTGAAAATCAATTTGGACCTGGGAAGGCAAATGTGGAAGAATAATTTACAGAGATATTAATTTGTATTTTTATTTTTCCTGTTCCACAAAGGAAGCCAGACTTTTTCTTGCCCCTTGGGCACAAAATGCATATTTCTTGCACACCTGTTTGTATATGAAGATTCATACCGACCCTCCATACTTCATTGCGATAGGTAGATAAGTTAAATCAAATGCAATTTCTGCTTACTAAACACCATTATCAAATCCTGAAACAGCTCACTGGATTTATAAGTACTCTTTTAATTTATTATGTGCAATTTTCACTACTACAAAGATCACAGTGTTCTGCATTCATTTATGAAAATAAGTTTGCCTTGGCATATTTTTAAAGTTTTAATTTCTCTTAGCTACACCACAAAACCAGTAACTGCTATTTAATTCATTCCATATTTGTCACTGGGCATAAGCAATTCTTCTAGAGTCATCAGTGAATGTGCAAATAAATACCCTGAATGTGCAGGTGGGTAGCAAATAATAAGTCATTAGCCAATGTCTGGAGGGAGGAAATTATTCCTATGGAGGAAGGTAAGTTTTTCTGGGAGCAATGTTAAATCTCCAGTTAACAGGAAACCATTTCATAATTTATAATTCATGTGTGACATAATTTACATGATTTGTAAATTACTAAATGGCTCCCTGGTGTACATATATTTATGCATGCATTCATGGTATAATCTTACCTAATTCCTCAACATTTGAAAACTGTACCTTTGTGGCTGGGAAAACCTAAGTCTCCATCCCATCAGAATGCAAATTATTCACTACCAGGAATTGTGCCGCTTAGCAAATGCTCGCAATAGGAGAATGTATTGGCATTGAATGCCCTCATTTTGGAGTAGCTCAGAGTTTTGTTAGCAAACTGGGATTCAAATCCTGTCTCCTAATCCAATCCAGAGATCCCACAAACTCAGGTTGAGAATGGGAGAGGGGACACTAGAGCAAAAAGGGAAAGATGGAGAGGGGAAGAGAGATTATTGAGAGAAATTTGCTAGAGAACAAATGAAAGGGTTCCTTTCTGGAGTGGCAATGCTGAGAGCATACTCTTAACTATAGAGAACAAACTGTTGGCTACCTGGGGGGGAGGTAGGTGGGGGATGGGCAAAATAAGAGATGGGGATTAAGGAGTACACTTATGATGAGCATTGTGTATTATATAGAAGTGTGGAATCACTATATTGTACACCTGATACTAATATTACACTGTATACTAACTGGAATTTAAATAAAAGTTTTAAAAAAAGGGAGAGTCTCTTTCTTTTATACATGGTGGCCTTGCCCACTGTTCTTAGATGGGGAAACTGCTCATCTTGAAAGTATTAGGAAACTGTTAATAAACTATGGCTTTGTGTCTTAACTCATTTTCCTCAGTGTTTTAGAAAGTCAGAAACTAAAAATCATGGATTTCCTCATCAAATGATGGAATATCTTAGAAGAAAAGTCACAAAGTTTGTGTTTAGCATATTAATGTCATTAATCTATTTTTTACCCTATAGAGACATTAACTATAAAAACCTGATCCATTGAACTGCCTTTTTCCCCTTGGATTTAAAAAAAATTAATGTGTTTAGAAATACTGATTCCAGAGTATATGTGTATGTACACAAGAGTATATGTTTGTTATAGAAATTTTGGAAAATACAAAAAATACAAAGAAGAAAATTATAACCCCCATAATATTTCTCTTCTCCTGAAAATATCTTTTATTTATCTTTGGAATGTTTTGAAGAAAGTCCACCTAAAATATTTTTTAATGGAGTCTTAAACACACACAGAAAATTAGAATGTAGTGAACTCCCATATATCAATAACCCAGCTTTAAAAATTATCACCATTTTGCCAGTCTATTTCAAATTCCTTTCCCTTCTAAATTCTACTTTTATTATTGTATTTTACTTTAAAAAATTATTTACATATTTATTTGGCTTCATGCACAGTGTGGAGACTAATGCAGGGCTTGAACTCAAGACCCTGAGATCAAGACCTGAGCTAAGATCAAGAGTCAGATAGCTAACTGGCTGAGCCACCCAGGTGTCCCTTATCAGTGTATTTTGCTTATTTATTTATTTATTTATTTATTTATTTATTTATTTATTTGAGAGAGAGAGAGAGAGAGACCATGTATTCAGTGGGGAGGGACAGAGAGTGGGGAGAGAGAGAATCTCAAGTGGACTCCCTACTGAATGAGGAGGACCTTGACATCATGACCTGAGCTGAAATCAAGAGTTGGATCCTGTAAGATAGTGGTTGAGTTTCATTCTTCTATACGTAGCTGTCTGATTTTCCTCGCACCATTTATTAAAGAGACTGTCCTTTTTCCACTGGATATTTTTTCCTGCTTTGTCAAAAGTTACTTGACCATAGAACTGAGGGTCCATATCTGGACTCTCTACTCTGTTCCACTGATCTGTGTCTGTTTTTGTGCCGGTACTATGTTGTCTTGGTGATCACAGCTTTGTAATAAAGCTAGAAGTCATGCAATGTTATGCCCCCAGGTTTATTTTTCTTTTTTTAACATTTTCTTAGTGATTTGGGGTCTTTTCTGGTTCCATAAAAAATTTTAGGATTGTTTGTTCCAGCATTTTGAAAAATTCTGGTAGAATTTTGATTGAGATGGCATTGACAATATAGATTGTTCTGGGCAGTATAGACATTTGACGATGTTTATTCCTCTGATCCATGAGCATGGAATGTTTTTCCATCTTTCTGTGTCTTCTTCAATTTGTTTCATGAGTGTTCTGTAGTTCTTCAAGTACAGATCATTTACCTCTTTGGTTATATTTATTCCAAGGTATCCTATGGATTTTGGTGCTACAGTAAATTGAATCAGTTCTCTAATTTCCCTTTCTGTATATTCATTTTTAGTGTATAAGAACTCAACTGATTTCAGTGCATTGATTTTGTATTCTGCCACATTACTGAATGAAACTTGACCATTCTCTTACACCATACACAAAGATAAACTCAAAATTGATGAACGACCCCAACGTGAAGCAGGAACCTATCAAAATCCTAGAGAACATAGGCAGTAACCTCGTCAATGTAGGCCATAACAACTTCTTTCAAGACAAGTCTCTAAAGGCAAAGGAAACAAAAGTGAAAATGAACTTTTGGGGAGTGCCTGGGTGGCTCAGTTGGGTTAAGCCTCTGCCTTCCGCTCAGGTCATGATCCTGGAGACCCAGGATCGAGCCCCACATTGGGCTCCCTGCTCGGCGGGAAGCCTGCTTCTCCCTCTTTCACTCCCCCTGCTTGTGTTCCCTCTCTGGCTGTGTTTCTCTCTGTCAAATAAATAAAATCTTTAAAAAAAAAAGAAAATGAACTTTTGGGACTTCATTAAAATAAAAAGCTTCTGCACAGCAAAATAAACAGTCAACAAAAGAAAGAGGTATCCCATGGAATGGGAGAAGATATTTGCAAATGACACTACAAAGGCCTGATATCCAAGATCTATAAAGAACACCTCAAACTCAACACCCAAAAAAGACGTGATCATTCAAAAAAATGGGCAGAAGACTTGAACAGAAACTTCTCCATAGAAGATATACAAATGACTAACAGACACATGAAAAAATGTTCATCATCATTAGCCATCAGGGAAATTCAAATCAAAACTACATTGAGATACCACCTTACACCAGTCAGAATGGCTAAAATTAACAGGACAGAAAACAATAAGTGTTGGAGAGGCTGCGGAGAAAGGGGATCCCATTTACACTGTTGGTGGGAATGCAACTTGGTGCAGCCATTTTGGAAAACAGTGTGGCTATTCCTTAAAAAACTAAAAAAAAGAGCTATTCTATGACCCTGCAGTTGCACTATTGGGTATTTATCCCAAAGATTCAGATGTAGTGAAAAGAAACGCCATATATATCCCAATGTTCATAGCAGAAATGTCCACAATCACCAAACTGTGGAAAGAGCCAAGATGTCCTTCAACAGATGAATGGATAAAGAAGAAATGGTCCTTATACACAATGGAATATTACGCCTCCATCAGAAAGGATGAATACGTGACTTTTGTATCAACATGGACGGCACTGGAGGAGATTATGTTGAGTGAAATAAGCCAAGCAGAGAAAGTCAATTATCACATGGTTTCACTTACTTGTGGAGCCTAAGGAGTAACGTGGAGGACATTAAGAGAAGGAAAGAAAATGTGAACTGGGGTAAATCAGAAAGGGAGATGAAGCATGAGAGACTCTGGACTCTGAGAGACAAACTGAGGGTTTTGGAATGGAGGGGGGTGGGAGGATGGTTGAGCCTGGTGGTGGGTATTAAGGAGGGCACATATTGCATGGAGTACTGGGTGTGGTGCATAAACAATGAATCTTGGAACACTGAAAAAATAAAATAAATTATTAAAAGAAAAAGAGTTGTATGCTTAACAAAATGAGCCACGAAGGTGCCTCTATTATTGTATATTAAAGCAAATTTCAGGATGCCTGGATGACTCAGTTTGTTAAGTGTCTGACATTGGCTTAGGTCATGATCCCAGGGTCCCAAGATTGAGTCCCAAGTCGGGCTTCTTGCTCAGAGGGGAACCTGCTTCTTCCTGTGTCTGCTGCTTCTCTTGTTTGTGGCTCTCTCTCTCTGATGAATAAATAAATAAAAATCTTTGAAAAGAGCACAAATCTCTGTCATCATATAATTTTACCCATAAATACTTTAGTTTACATGCATCTTTAACTGATAAGGGCTTTAAAAAAATCTAAGTATCACATCATTATTAAAATAAAAAAGTTAACAATAATTTCTTAATTTCATCTAATACCCATTTACATTCAAATTTACTAAATTGCTACTCAGTTTTGATTACATATTACATTATATCTACTTACAGGCCTTAAGTATCTTTCATTTTTTTAATTTTGATTTTTTTTTAAGTAAATGCTTTACCCAAGGTTGGAGGCTCGAACTCATGACTCTGGGATCAAGAGTTGCATGCTCTTCTGACTGACATAGCTATGTGCCCCAAGGATCTTTTATTACTAAAACAATCTCCTTCTCTGTCTTTCCAGTTTCTTCTTTTAGTTTCTAATGATTTGTTGGATACAGTGAACTCTTTGAGCTGGCAGACATCTTACTTCCTGAGTTGGGCTGTTTGTTTCCTTGTGGGGATGTTTAATTGTTTTTTCTATCCCTGATGTTTCCTATAAACTGGGAGGTAGATCTGAAATCATGCTGTGGTGTGTTTTCTTCAAAGGATACTTACATGTGCACCCTCACAGCCTGAGATGGGGCCTATAATGCTTCTGAGGCATTGTCAGCCAGATACTTCAGTATAAAGTTCCTTAGGAAATTTTACCAAATCCACTGATGACCCTTATTCAGATGCAGTGGTATGCTGGGTCAACTCAACCCTGTTTGCACCAGCTTGTACCACTTCCCAAGAGCTAACTGGGCACAGTTCTTCCCAGCTCTGACTGAGTGACACCATACCG
>PITA01018525.1:0-40104 GCA_004023965.1 Spilogale gracilis
TGAGGGAACACATTTCTGTTGTCTTAAGTCATCTAGTTTGTGGGAATTTGTCACCGCAGCCCTGGGACACTATTACAGGGTAGGGCCAAACTTTGTCTTAGTGGTACGTTACATATGATTTAGCAGACACACTCGTCCGTATTAGAGATGAAGGGTAGGTACCGACAAAGATCACAGATTTTATTTATTCATTTGAGAGTGAGAGAGAGAGCCCGTGCTTGAGCTGGGGGGAGGGCAACTGCCTGGGCGCCTCAGAAGGTGGTTTCTTCCCTCATCTGCTGCTGGGCACTAACTAGGCCCCGGCTCCCTGTGCGTCTGTATTTTGCAACAAGCGACCGCAAACCCTCCTGTGATTCTGAATCACGAGTATTTGCAAGTCCATCCGTCTGCAGCGTATTATGATAGACGCTAGAGATGCAAAGAAGATAAATCCGTTCCCTGTTCTCAAGAAGCCCACAGTCTAGAAAGGAATAAGATCGTTTCCGTCGAGTCTGTGAAGTGTTCAGTAATAATATTTGCTGAGCTGTTCGTTCATGCTAAGTGCCACATCCGTGTGCCATCTCTCCTGATGTGCAGAAACAAGTCCTGGAAGATGGGCATGATAGCCCCTTAGAAAAAGACAGCCTTAGCAGCCTAAGCAACGAGTTCAGTGTTACCCATCTGGTAAGTAGAGAGGCAGGACTCTTGGGGACAGTGCTGCGCCGGGCATTGCCAGCGTGAGCACGCTCCAAAATCAAGGGCAAAAACCCATCCATGGCTGAGTGCCAAGCCCAGCTGGGAACTACCTACCTGTTCTTAGGGCACCTGGAATGCGGGTGTGATGGAGGAGTGAGGCAGGACATGAGGCAGCGAAGTGGGTGCCTGTGCCCCCAAACCAGGGCAGGAACGCTTCTCAACCTTGGGGCTGCAGGGTGAGGGGGCTCAGCAGCCTGGGAAGAAGGAGCCCAGGAAGCTCGGAGCTTGGCCAGAGCAGCGCACGCCGAATGGGCAAATCCGTCCATTTCTCTCCCCTGCATTCCTGCGGCTTTCCACACCTTCGGGTTGGTTTGCCTGCCGGAAGGGAAGGCCTTTCAGCCGTAGGGCCCTTAGATCCAAGGAATTCTGCAAATCTTCCATTAGTCATCAGCAGTGTTGTAAGTCATCAGCTGTTTTAGGATAAGAAAAAAACAACTACCCCCCCACCAACCCATACCTTATATTTTAGAGCGAATCTGAGAATTTTAGAGAAAATGATATTGTAGGGCAACCTTTGTCTGGGGCGAAGACCAATGAAAATAAGTGGGAAGGGATTAAGGACGCCTCTCCACTAAACAAATGACAGAGCCAGGAACTGGCACTTGGCTTGTCTCTTACCCCCCACAGCAGCTATGTTTGTTTTATTTGTTAAGATTTTATTTATTTATTTGACAGAGAGAGACTCATAGCAAAAGAGGGAACACAAGCAGGGGAAGTGAGAGAGGCAGAGGCAGGGTTCCTGCTGAGCAGGGAGCCCAATGTGGGGCTTGATCCCAGGACTCCGGGATCATGACCTGAGCTGAAGGCAGACGTGTAACGTCTGAGCCACCCAAGAGCCCCAGCAGCTGTTTTTTTTTTTTAAAAAGCTTGTTGATACATACATTTATATATATATAAAACAACTACAGAAGTAGAAAACAGGGGTCCCTGGCTGGCTCAGTCAGTAGAGCCTCTGACTCTTAATCTCAGGGTCATGAGTTCGAGCCCCATGTTGGGTGTGGAGCCTACATAAAAAAAAAGTAGAAAATAATATAATGAATACCTCTGCGTCTGTCACCCCCCAACTCTCACCTAATAGCCAGTCTGGTTTAATCTGTACTCACCATCCCTCACATCCCTCACCAGGGGTGTTTTATTGTTCTACGCCCCAACTTTTTTTTTTTAAGAAAATTTTAGGGCGCCTGAGTGGCTCAGTGGGTTAAAGCATCTGCCTTCGGCTCAGGTCATGATCTCAGGGTCCTGGGATCGAGGCCCACATCGGGTTCTCTGCTTAGCAGGGAGCCTGCTTCCTCCTCTCTCTCTGCCTCTCTGCCTGCTTATGATTTCTCTCTCTCTGTCAAATAAATAAATAAAATATTTAAAAAAAGAGAAAATTTTAAGCCTATTGAAAAACTGTAAGAATAGTCTTGAAAACATCTGTATCACCCAGGTTAACCAGTTTTTTCCCACCTTTATTGAGGTATAATTGACGTATAACATTGTGTAGGTTTGAATTATGTAATGTGTTGATCTGATACATATTGCAAAAGGATTACCATCAGAGGGTTACCTTGGATTACCAATGAACATTTTGCCACATTTGCTTTATCCTCTCCCTTTATAGGAGAGTTGCAGAGCATTCCTATTTTAAACTTGGGGAAAGTAGAGTTTAGGGAGGTAAATTACCCTAGACCCTCAGTATCTAAAGGAATGGGCTGGGATTTGAACTCGACTCCGGGTGTCTCTTACCTATCATGGGGAAAAAGTCGAGTTAAGACGCTTTAAGTGTAGGAAGCAGGAACGGACAAGGGAATTGTGTTCCAAATATTAAGAACCCTCCTTCAGAGCCCTTGACCTTTCACCCCTGCCATGCTGGCCCCTCCCACATCGTCTGAGCCAGAGGCTGTGTGGGGAAGTGTCTGGAGTGCTAACGCTCAGGTGGCTGGCGCAGGCTCTTGGAACTAGAGCAATTAGGGGTCATCAAGGGCCACACCTTTCTCAAAGAGTGAATTTGGGGGGAATGAGTGGAATCACATTCTTCCTATAATCCTATTATCTCTATTTTTTTTTTTTTTTTATTCTTTGGAAACCTCTTATCTCTCCTGACTTCTGTCTGTAGGTTTCTAATGCCTCCTTCAGCAGCTCTCTCTGTCCTTAACCAGTGGCTGGTCTTCATCCTGGTGGCCTCGCTGTTCCTCCAGGCTTCACTCCCCAGGGATCTATCTCAGCCCTGCCCAGCTGACCCAGCGTGGTTGCCCTTGAACTCCAGACTTTCCCTTCTGGATGGTTCTGCCTGGATACCTCAAAAACTCCTCGTAGTCAGAATGTCTAACACTGAACATGTCACGACCCCCCTCTACCCAACCAGTGTTTGAGGACCCCCCACCTCAGTTTCCCTTTCATTTGCTGTCCTATCTGAACTGGATGCTTGGGAGCCACGTCTGCCACTCCCCTTCCCTGACCCAACCCTTCAGTGGAGCAGACCTAAGCAACCCTGAAAGAATGCAAATCTGATGTTTTCAAAGGCAAATCCAAAGTAGCCACTGAGCTCTCTCCCCTCCCAGGGTGTAGAACCCATCAGTGACCTCCTACTGCTCTTTGAGCAGGCAGCTCCTACGCAGCTGTCCTGCACCTTGGCCTCCCGCCCCGTGGATGTGCAGTCTTCCCGCACACCTAGGAGGTTTTGACAGGCTCTTCCCTCCACCTGAGTGCTCCTTTCCCTCCTCTCACACACCATCTCCTGTTCTTTGGACCTTAGGTCCCCCTTCTTGGTCTCATTTCTTTCTTAGGGATATTTTCCTCCCCAGCAGCCCGACTCTCCCCTTTTGTAGTATCACAGCACTTGTGATGTTTTCTGGTGTGATTGCCCATTTTCTCACCTAGAACCATAAGGTTTGTGGACAGGGACTCTGTCTTCTTTTGCTGACCCTTGTATCCTAATTATGGTGCTAGGCACATAGCAGGCATTGAATAATAATTTTCCGAATGAATGAATGAATACTGAGCGACAAATAATGCTCAGTTCTGAACCGCTGTTAATAACTAATTATTTAGCTTCGTGATCGCCATCTAGTGGTGACCGATGTTATACTGCGGGGCCCTTTGTCCCTGATCCTTTTCACAGTTGGTGAGATCTGTGTGGTCCTTCCTGCCACAGAAGGAAATCAATCCATGAATAATAGATATTTGTCACATGCTTTGCCTTGTTTCAGGTACTGTAGTCGGCATGTCACAGCACTGCCTGCTTGATACCTGAGCAAAGCTGTCTTTCCTAGGTCAGGGGCTGGAGAGAAGACCCTTCATTTAACGGAGCCTGTGGGTTTTTTACTGCACCCCACTGCCTCTGTGCCTCTGCTGCTTATTATACGAACTGTACCCACGAGACAGCTGGAATGGTCGTAGTGGTTGCAGAACGCCTGAATAAAACTCTTTAATGGCAGGAAACATATTTTGTAACTAGGGAGCCTACCATGGGGCTCCTCAGATCTGAGTAAACCTGAGTCCCAGAGGGATGCTTACTGGTTATGGTATAACCGAGGACTGTGATTGCTCTCATTTTGAAGACCCCAGGACGTTTGGATATGAGGTATTTCTGAATGGGTCACAGGTGGTTTTCCTAGGCGTGTATTTCTTAGGCTTTTTGACTTTGTGGCTTAGAAAGCTCTGGTCTTTTTTTTTTTTTTTAAAGATTTTATTTATTTGACAGAGAGAAACACAGCCAGAGAGGGAACACAAGCAGGGGGAGTGAGAGAGGGAGAAGCAGGCTTCCTGCCGAGCAGGGAGCCTGATGTGGGACTCGATCTCGGGTCTCCGGGATCATGACCTGAGCCGAAGGCAGTCGCTTAACCAGCTGAGCCACCCAGGCACCCCAAGCTCTGGTCTTTAAGTCTCTACACAGTTTCCAATCTTTCATGGTAATTTTTTTTTTTTAACATTCTTCCCAAAGTGCTTTTGAGATCTATGGTAAACAGTAATCACATGTACACCAGCTGCCTCAAATGTTTTTAAACAAGGTAGAATTTATATAAAACGTATGAAACAGTTGTACTTTGCATTACGTTTTTGCAAGTACATTTTGGGTGGGGCAGGTAAATTGGATCATATTTTCTATGTCAAGTGAACTAAAAGGAGCCAGTATTAACTTTTATTGGCAACTTTAGTGGAGGCGTAAGAAATGTACTATTTATTTTTTTAATTTTAGATATTTTATTTATTTTTTTGACAGAAACAATTGAGAGAGGGAACACAAGCAGGGGGAGTGAGACAGGGAGACTCAGGCTTTCCGCCGAGCAGGGAGCCCGATGCGGGGCTTGATCCCAGGACTGGGATCATGACCTGAGTGGAAGGCAGTCGCTCAACAACTGAGCCACCCAGGCGCCCCATAAATGTACTGTTTAAAAGATACTGGGGTGCCTGGGTGGCTCAGTCGGGTAAGTATCCCGACTCTTGATCTCAGCTCAGGTTTGGATCTCAGAGTGGTGAGTTCAAGTTCAGCACTGGTGGAGCCTACTTAAAAACATAAAAATAATAGTAAGAAAAATAAAAGGCTCCTGTGGTAATTTCTGTTGTAGAGAATGGTTTTAAACTTGAACTTGCATCAGCATCAGTTGTGCTTGTGAAAGCAAAGATTGCTGGGGCCCTGCCCCCAGAGTTTCTGACTCGGGCTGGGAGAGGTTTAGAGAATTTGCCTTTATTTCTTTTTTTTTAAGATTTTATTTATTTATTTGACAGAAACGCAGCAAGAGAGGGAACACAAGCAGAGGGAGTGAGAGAGGGAGAAGCAGGCTTCCCGCCGAGCAGGGAGCCCAATGTGGGACTCGATCCCGGGTCTCCGGGATCATGACCTGAGCTGAAGGCAGTCGCTTAACCAACCGAGCCACCCAAGCACCCGAGAATTTGCCTTTCTGACCAGCTCCCAGGTGAAGCAGATGTGGCTGGCCCAGAGGCCACACTGAAAACTACCTGAGCACTGACTTATACACCCTCATTTCCTACAGGCTCTTTCCTTTCTGTGTTTTGTGGACAGGTGGATTCACCAAGCTTCACCGTTACTCTTCCACCTTTGGGGGAAAACGGCACGGAGGGCGTCTTCTTCAGCTTCAGTGCCTGCCCGGCCTGCCCATGGAAGCCCATGGAAGCCCGAGTTCTCCTTCCACACAGGTCAGGTGGCTGATGTGCTGCGCTGTGTCAACCTTTCAGGGTAACGATTCTTCCAGAATAAAATCTCCCCTTGAGTAAGACGCCCAAGGTCTTTCCATGCAGCCCCTCCTTACCTCTCCATCCTTTTTTCTCCAGTGTGGCATTTTAATTTTTCACATCCCGAACTTTCTGCTTGGAATGTCCTTGGGATATTTCTTTGCCTCCTTAATTTCCTTTTGTCTTCCTGAGCCCGCGGATAAATATGTGCATGCCGCTCTGACTCTGGCACGCATGGGTTTTTGGAACAATGGAACAAATGCATGAATGAATAAATGAGTACCTAAGAATACAGAAAACGGATTTTTAAAAATTGTGGTAAAATACATGTAAAATACAATATGAGGTACAGTGGGATCGTACCAGTATTTGTCCTTTTGTGACTGGCTTATTTCACTCAGCGTAATGTCCTCACGGTTCGTTCATGTTGTTGCCTGTGTCTGAGCGTCCTTTTTTTTTTTTTTTTTTTTTTTAAAGATTTTATTTATTTGACAGAGAGAAACACAGCCAGAGAGGGAACACAAGCAGAGGGAGTGAGAGAGGGAGAAGCAGGCTTCCCGCCGAGCAGGGAGCCCCTTGTGGGACTCGATCCTGGGTCTCCGGGATCATGACCTGCGCTGAAGGCAGTTGCTTAACCAACTGAGCCACCCAGACGCCCCTAAGCGTCCTTTTTAAAAAAAGATTTTATTTATTTACTTGACACAGAGAGAGAGAGACCACAAGTAGGCAGAGAGAGCGAAGGAAGCAGGCTCCCTGCTATAGTTACTTTTTTATGGTTCATTTCTAAATGTTTTGAGATTTCTATTGTGATTTCTTTTGAAAGAAATTTCTTTCTTATGAGTTATTTAGAAGTTTATCTTAGGGGTGCCTGGGTGGCTCAGTTGGTTAAGCGACTGCCTTCCGCTCAGGTCATGATCCCGGAGACCCGGGATCGAGTCCCATATCGGGTTCCCTGCTCGGCGGGAAGCCTGCTTCTCCCTCTCTCACTCCCCCTGCTTGTGTTCCCTCTCTGGCTGTGTTTCTCTCTGTCAAATAAATAAAATCTTAAAAAAAAAAAAAAGTGTATCTTAGCTTTCCAATCATGGGGTTTTCTTGTGTTGTTGCTAACTGTATTGTGGTCCGAGCACGTGGTCAGCATGGTATCAATCGCTTGACGTGTTTTTTTTTTGAGCTAATCCTCCTGGCCTATCATGGAACTGCTTTTTGTTAGTGTTCCACATGTGCCTGAAAACAGTGTGCATTCCTTCTTTGCTGGATGCTGTGTTCTGTCTGCGTCCCTGGACCAAACTTGAAGATAGGACCATCTTTATTCATATGACTCTTCCTTTATTCTTACCAATTCTTTGGCAGCTTGTTCTATCCATTACTGACAGAGGAGAGTCATAACCTTCCACTTGGATGGTGAGTTTATCAAAGTCCTCTTGCAGCTGTGTTAATTTTTGCTTTATATATTAGGTTCATACAAAGTTAGACTCATCTCTTTCTGATGAACGGAACCTTTTATTTTTAAGCTCGTTTATTTTTTATTTTTTAAAATTTATCATTATTATAAAAAAGGTTTGAGAGAGAGTGCGTGTGCATGGTGATGGGGGGCGAGCGACAAGCACAGTCTGCTGAGTTTGGAGATGGATATCAGCTCACTATATTTGGATTCCATTGGATGTGTTTTATTTTATTTTATTTATTTGACAGAGAAAGTGCAAGCAGGGGGAGAGGCAGACTCCCTGCTGAGCAAGGAGCCCAATGCAGGGCTCATTCCCAAGATGCTGGGATTGTGACCTGAGCCAAAGGCAGATGCTTAACCAGCTGGGCCCCCCAAGCGCCCCAGAACACCCTGCCTTATATCACCCTTCTCCCACTCTATATCTCATTGTCCATGATTTCAGTTGTAAGCCTTAGTGTGAAGGCCAAGGAATAGAAGATGTCTACTGGTGTCTGGGAACCGCGTCCTCAGAGGGGAGGGCAGAAGCAGCTGGACAGGCTGGCTCAGTGCCCACATCCAGTCAGCCTGCTGGAGAGCCGGCACCCAGAAATGCAGCATGAACACAGCAGGCTCCAGAATCTGAAAGAGCCACGTGAGCTAAAACAGGAAGGATCTTGGTGACAGACATTGCGGACTGATGACCAAAGGAACTTCCAAATGCTTGGTGTCACCTCTGAGCCAAGACCATCACGGAATAGAGGTGGAGGGTCAGTTAAAAGGTAGGGACATCGTCTGGTAGAAAGTCTGGTAATGTCTGAATTTCTGGCCAACTGAAATGGATGGTATTAGGAGACAGACTTAAATTGAACCAAAGTAAAGAATTGTTAAATTTCTTACGCACTCAAATTTGTGGTTGCAGATTGATACCTGCTGTATGCGATACATCTTGTGTCCACTTTGCTGATGGTATTGGGCTCATTGGTGACAGGAAGCCCACTCAGGAATGGCTGGATCTACCCCAGGTTAAGCCCCAAGGATGAAGGCTGCCTGAGGGCAACCTCAGTTTTTACCTCCCAAGAAGGGTTGGTTGACCCAGATGAAACTAGAAAAGGGGGAATGAATATGGAGCTTTTCAGTGCTTTTTTTTTTTTTTTTTTAAAGATTTTATTTATTTGACAGAGAGAAATACAGCCAGAGAGGGAACACAAGCAGGGGGAGTGAGAGAGGGAGAAGCCGGCTTCCTGCCGAGCAGGGAGCCCGATGTGGGACTTGATCCCTGGTCTCCGGGATCATGCCCTGAGCTGAAGGCAGTCGCTTAACCAACTGAGCCACCCAGGCGCCCCTTTCAGTGCTTTTTTGACAACATCCTGCTTCTTTCTGGAGCCAGCAGAGTTGGTTGCTGGTCTCACACAGACAGCAGCCGTCAGACCTAACAGGAGCGGATGCCTGCGCATCTGCCTGCAGCTCTTCCTCCTCGCCCATCCACACCTCTTGCTCCTGGAGCTGGCCCAGGTGCCTGCGGCACCAAAGAAGCCACAAGTCCCCTACTTGGAGCAGGGATGAGGACAGGCTGGGAACAGTCAGTGCTTCTTCCAAACACCAGAGAGTTCCTTCCCTCTGCTTCCTTCCTATAAGTCTGTTTCAGGGTTCACTTTTCTGAGGGTACACAGCACAGGAATGGAATAACGTAGCACAGGGAGAGAGGGAAATGCATCTGAGTGGGCTGGGCAAATTGTAGCGCCTGAAATCAGAGGTGAAGGGTCTGTCTAAGTTCCCGGCTACCCTGAGCCGTTCCCTTCCACTCTTTGGCTGATGGATGCAGAGCACTTGTACTTTTCACTGAGCCTCATGGAGTCTGTGAAACTCTGTGCCACTTTCCAAACACAAAAGAGAAATTTCATTGTGGATGCCGAGTGAAGGAGCAGAGGTGGAAGTCGCTGTGAGCGGCGGTTAGGAATCCTGGCTCCATCCCTTTCCAGTGGGGCTTTCTGGCAAGCAGAAACTTGAGATTTCTCCAGGGTGGAGGGGGGGCTCATTGTATAGCACCATGGGTCTTAACAACATTCTGATAAATCAGGAGCTTTTGTTCCGTATCTCGGGTTGAAACCAAGAGCCAGCAGGGTCTGCTGCTAATTGTTGGGGGAGATGAGGAAAGGAAGGTAGAGAAGGCACTGCCCATCTTGTGGGGAGACCTGGCAGGTTTTGGCCACACAGCAGCTCGTGATGACTGCCGTGCCAGTGGTTGCATGGGGAGTGCAGCTCACGAGGTTTACCAGTCCTGATGGAAGGAGATGGAGATGGAAATCTCCCTCCATTTACAGCCTCTCTTCACAGTTCATTTGAAATTGCATGTAATTTGGGCTCATTCATGCTACAGACGTGGAAGAGCCCACCACAAGGCCTGATAATCACTTCACCACGAAAACCTAACGATAGGAACATCAGTGTTGCTATGACAACCACAAGAGAAGCCTGGTCGCCCACGGTTACCTCTGTGAGTAGATGTCGCTGGTGCCCGAGTCTTAGCTTGAATGAGCCTCAGCAGCATAATGGGAGAGGTGATGGGCACTGTATGAGTGGGTCTGGATGAAAGAACTTTTTTGCCCCCGTGGGCAGCTCTGATACCCTTTTTGTTTCCTTATCACTAATGGGTTCAGGAAGGTGCTTTCTCATTATAGGGCCATTGGAGCCAGAGAGTTCCAAAATGACCCTTCTTCTGAAAGGCCTTTCTTTTTTTGGCTTCTTTTAAAAATTCTTTGTAAATTAAAAAAATATGCGATTCAAGCCTCAAAAAATACAAAGGGATGGGGGCTGTTCTCCTTCTTATCCTTGCCTCCCTTCTCTCCACTCCCTGTTTTCCCCAAAGCTATTTTTTATGACACTGCAGATCAGTACAAGATCTGTTTCCTTCCTTTTATTTATTTATTTATTTATTTATTTAATTTTTTTTTAAAGATTTTATTTATTTGACAGAGAGAAACACAGCCAGAAAGAGAACACAAGCAGGGGGAGTGAGAGAGGGAGAAGCAGGCCTCCCGCTGAGCAGGGAGCCCAATGTGGGACTCGATCCCAGGTCTCCGGGATCATGACCTGAGCCGAAGGCAGTTGCTTAACCAACTGAGCCACCCAGGCGCCCCCTTCCTTTTATTTTTATACAAAAGAATACATAAGACAAACAAAAGAATAATGTTTCATACACACCGTTCTGTACCTTACTTTTTTTTTCCCTTAGTGTATCTTGAAATCGTTTCTTATTAGTCTGTAAAGTGCTTCCTCAATTTTTTTAACAATGTAAAGTGTTCCATTATATGGATGTGGCAAATGTAGTCCCTATTGATGGGCCTTGGACTTTGTTGTCACAAAGAAGGTAGTAATGACAGTCTTGCATTAATGCCATTTTGCCCGCGGCAGAGAGTTTCCAGACGTTGAGTTGCTGAGTATACAGATTTGCCACTTTGCGTTGTCCTCCCTTGATCTTGTGCCGAGTTGGGCTCCCCCCAGCCTCACAAAGAGTGTTTTGTCAAACTTCTGGGTTTTTGCCAATCTGGTAGATGAGAAATGTTATTTCATTAGAGCTAACGTTTCCATTTTACTTGTTTGTATTTAATTTTATTGAACTATCTATTCGTAAGCTTCCCCTATTTTCTATTGAGTCATTGGTCTTTTTCTTAGAGGGGACTCTTAAGATGTTAGGGAGATTAGCCCTTTGCGCTAGGAATTTCAATTTTTTTTTTTTCTCTTTCATTTGTCATTTCCCTTTGACTTTTTTTTTTCTTTTTTTAAAGATTTTATTTGACAGAGAGAAACACAGTTAGAGAGGGAACACAAACAGTGGGAGTAAGAGAGGGAGAACCAGGCTTCCCGCCGAGCAGGGAGCCCGATGTAGGGCTCCATCTGGGGTCTCCGGGATCATGACCTGAGCTTAAGGCAGTCGCCCAACCAACTGAGCCACCCAGGCTTTGACTTTGACTTTGATAGTCTGGCGTGACAGGTTGCAAACACGGGCTCGAGGCAGGCTGTCCACATTGACATTACAGCTCTGCCAATAGGCTCTGGGACTTTGAAACTGCTTTTCTTTCTTTTTTTTTTTTTTTTTTTTTTAAGATTTTATTTATTTGACAGTGAGAAACACAGCGAGAGAGGGAACACAAGCAGGGGGAGTGAGAGAGGGAGAAGCAGGCCTCCCACCGAGCAGGGAGCCTGATGTGGGGCTCGATCCCGGGTCTCCGGGATCATGACCTGAGCCGAAGGCAGTCGCCCAACCAACTGAGCCACCCAGGCGTCCCTGAAACTGCTTTTCTGTGCTCATTTTCCTCATTTACAGAGTGAGGATAATTGTGCGAACCTCATACGGCTTAAATGCTTAGCATACGCAAAGTGTATGTAACAGTGCTCTTCATAGAACACAGGAAATTCTGTGTTTGATGCCCTTTATTCTTTCTTTCTTTCTTTTTTTTTTTTTTGCCCATTGGAATGTCTTTTTTTGGGCCAAATGTCTGTGTCTTTTTATCCTCATGTCATTGGTCAATGGGGAATCTGAAATATTTAGCCAGGGTGTCTCAGTGTCTCCCACAGACTGAGCAAGGGCCAAATAAGAAAAAAAAAATGATCTTAAGCCCTAAAAAACTTAAAGTTTAGGAAATGAACAGAAGCTACACGGATAATAATAACAGTGAAAATGTGTTAAGTCAGTTCTTCAACAGAAAGATTTCTTCTGGCTAAGAACAAAAAATAAAAATATTAACTCTTTAGGCTAAGAAAATGTTCAAAGATGAATTGAGCAAGAAGTTAATAACTCTTGCATGAATAGAATATTAGTGGTTCTTATTTCTTTGGATTTTATTTCTTCAATTAAATTGTGATGCCCTTTATTCTTTACAGCGTTGTTATGGCCCCTGATTTTATGTCACAGGAAGGCCTTAAGAAACTTTCCCTGTGCTGTTTTTTTTTTTTAAATATTTTTATTTATTTATTTGACAGACAGAGAGATCACCAGTAGGCAGAGAGGAGGAAGCAGGCTCCCTGCAGAGCAGAGAGCTGGATGCGGGCCTCGATCCCAGGACCCTGAGATCATGACCTGAGCCGAAGGCAGAGGCTTAACCCTCTGACCCACCCAGGCGCCCTCCCTGTGCCATTCTTGGCATGTCATCTTTCCCACAGCCTTCTACCAGGAACGCCGTAGAGCCTAGTGGTTGTGTGCGCTGGTTTTGGAG
Organism: Spilogale gracilis; assembly: GCA_004023965.1. Taxonomy (NCBI): domain Eukaryota; kingdom Metazoa; phylum Chordata; class Mammalia; order Carnivora; family Mephitidae; genus Spilogale; species Spilogale gracilis. The sequence goes on from PITA01018525.1 coordinate 12,547, forward strand.
TCAGGAAAGCCCGAGTTTTGTTGGTTGCTCTGGCACTTCCTCCAGAAGTAATGGGATTTACTGTTTCACCTCCCTGAACGAGGATTAAAATGACACCTGCCTGTAAGGCGGTGCTGGTCACGGGGGCGGGGGCTGCTGCCGCGTGCCTGTCCTGTAGAGGGTGGCTGCTGCTTTTGTTACCGGTACCGGCCCCGTGGCAGTGCATTTATTTCCCATTCCCTGCCTTTCCGGTTCCCTGGGCGCAGGGACTCGGTCCTGTTTTCTATCCCCAGAGGTCTTCATGACTGATGTATGCGGAGAGAAGCGAGCTCAAAGCCCTTGAGAGCTTGCTTAGTACAAATTATCCCTGGCGCTTCACAGAGGAGGAAGTGAGGCTGAGCCATTTGCCCAGGATCAGAACGGGACCTGGAGCCTTTGACTTCCATTTTTGGAGGCGCTCTTTCTACCCCTCAAAAGGCAGCAGCTGAGGGGCGCCTGGGTGGCTCAGTTGGTTGGGTGATTGCTTTCGGCTCAGGTCATGATCCCGGAGACCTGGGATCGAGCCCCACATCGGGCTCCCTGCTCGGCGGGAGGCCTGCTTCTCCCTCTCTCACTCCCCTTGCTTGTGTTCCCTCCCTCGCTGTGTTTCTCTCTGTCAAATAAATAAAATCTTTAAAAAAAAAAAAAAAGGCAGCAGCTGGGTGGAGGAGTGAAACCTGCTTCCCTCGATGCCACATTGGTCCCAGGCTAGGAAGGGTCGTGTTCAGCGTCCTTCACAGCAGACGTCTCTCCCATTCCTGCACGGTGTCTTCCACTCCAGCCTCCCTTGCTCTTGGTAGACCCATGACAAAAGAAAAAAAAGGTGGGGGGGGCGGCTGGCTCAGTTGGAAGAGCATGGGACTCTTGATCTTGGGGTCATGAGTTCAAGCCCCACATGGGGCATACAGATGACTTAAATAAAAAACTCAGGGCACCTAGTGGCTCAGTTGGCTAACTATCTGACTTCGGCTCAGGTCATGATCTTGGGGTCCTGGGACCGAGCCCCTTGTCCAGCTCCTTTCTCAGGGGCGTGTGTGTCTTCTTTTTCCTCTCCCTTTACCCCTCCACCTGCTCTCTCTCTCTCAAATGAATAAATAAAATCTTAAAAATCAATCAATCAATCAAAACCCATGTGGCATTGAATTGAATTTCTCGGACCTTGGCTTCTCCATCTCTAAGATGGGAGCAATCATTCATTTATTCTCTTGTTCATTGAGCGAACATTCTTTGAGCCTCTGCAGATGCTATTCGTGCTTGTAGTAGACACCGAGCCTTAGACGACAGAGCAAGAGCCCTGCACGTGGAGAGCTCAGGGAACAGCAGAGCAGTTCCATCAACAACACCTGACTCCCGGGGCACCCAGGGGAGCTCAGTCAGAGAAGCGTCTGGCTCTTGACTTTGGCTCAGGTCATGATCAGGGTTGTGGGATCGAGCCCTGAGTGGGGCTCCACGCTGGCTGTGGAGCCTGCTTAAGATTCTCTCCTTCCCTCTCCCTCTGCCTCTCTCCTCTGTCCCTCTCAAAACAAACAGACCAAACACTGGCCGCTCTTCTTTAGATTGCTGGGCCCGCTGGGCCGACACGCATCTAAATAAACAGCTGAAGAGCTATTTATTTAGCTTGGGGCTGAGCTAAGGAAACCGAAGAACATGGGACACTGGAGTGCCTTCTGAAGGATAACTGGTGTACCAAGTTTATTGACCTTGTGCTGCTTATCGATTTTTCTCAGCTTACGATGCCCTTTAGGTGACGGGCCTTATTGGGGGCAGATGTAGAGACGACCCAGGAGCTCAGGGCTTTGTACTTCTTTGATGCGATGATGCTTCCTCTAGCCAAGCCCTGGCAACCCCAGTTTCAACTTGTGTCCCCAGTGTGGAGACGCCAGATTTAGCAAGTAAAAATGCAAGAGTCTAGTCAAATTGGAATTGCGGATAAACAGTATTTGTTTGGGATGTATTTATACTAAAAATGTATTATTTATCCGAAATTCTAGTTTTTATTTTTTATTTTATTATTATTTTTTGAAGATTTTATTTGTCAGAGGGCACAACAGGGGAAGGGGGAGGGGCAGAGAGACAGGAGGAAGCAGGACCCTACCCTCACTGAGCAGGGAGCCTGACGCCGGACTCCATTCCAAGACCCCGGGATCATGACCTGAGCTGAAGGCAGACTCTTGCCCAACTGAGACACCCAGGTGTCCCTGAAATTCTGGTTTAACCAGGAAACGTGTTTTGCCTCGCAAACGTACCCCAGTAGTACACGCCCCCAAAATCTCCCTGCTGGGGTCCCTTATCTCTAGCGTAGACACAGAAGACTTAGGTTGGCTCAAGCTTTGCCACTTTCCTCAGCGCCCATTGTTCATGCAAAAACTGAGCACATCTTCCCCACTCCACAAACATTGAGGGAGAGTGTACCTCAGCTGCTCCATCAGGCATACTCCACCAGCCCTCTTATTTCCTGCCTCTAGAACCCACCCATCCCATACAGGGTTCTCTAAATAGGAAGGAGACGCCGGTGTCTGTCTGCCAAAAGACCCCAAACTCCAAGGGCTATTATGCGTTACATTTTTCTGAGAATGCTCCAAGTTTGTCAGGATAAAGCACCGCCCTGTGCCCCCAAAACTGGTTTAATAGCACAAGTTGGTTTGCATACGTACATTTCCTAGCTCTGCCTGCTGAGAGGGTCTGGAAGAGTGACACTCCAGGAACTTGGAGCATACTTGAAGCCCACGTCGTAATTTCTAAAGACCCTTCTCCAACAAAACGAACAAAGGCTTGAGAAATGGCTGATTCCAGAGTTGAGACAGGGAAGTATAGGATGAGCTGGGAACGTTGTCAAAAAACCAGAACAGGGACGCCTGAGTGGCTCAGTTGGTTAGGCCACTGCCTTCGGCTCAGGTCATGATTCCGGAGACCCGGGATCGAGTCCCACATCGGGCTCCCTACTTGGCGGGAAGCCTGCTTCTCCCTCTCTCGCTCCCCCTGCTTGTGTTCCCTCTCTCACTGTGTTTCTTGCTGTCAAATAAATAAAATCTTTAAAAAACAAAAACAAACAAACAAAAAAACCAGAACAGAACGAAACTAAAAACAGACAATGGAGGGGTGTGTGTCCTAAGAGGGCTTAGGAGCCAGAGTCTGAAAGAGCCTCCCATGGCCCAAACAGGAACAATTTGAGCAACAAAATAACAGTAATATTAGATTATAAGCAAAAGATCGGATGAATGAATGAATGAATGAGTGAATAAGTGAATGGAGAGAAGAAATAGATCTTACAGGATAATTCCGAACAATTATGTAGCTAGCCCATCTTGCCAAGAGATGGGGCTTAGTTTCTCTCCCCTTGAGCGTGGGCTGGACTTGGTGGCTCACTTTCAAATGCATGAGTACGGAAAAAGAATAACTTTACAGGGAAAAAGCCTGGTGGATGCCGCCTTAGCCAAGTGATTAAGGTTCATGTCACCAGTGATGATTTGTGCTGATCTCATGTCACCCCTGTGTGATGCAGTGAAGGGTCACTTTCACTTCCGTGGTCATCTTCCCCCAAACTCTTAAACCCGGTCTCTCATGAGAAAACATCAGGCAAAGTCAAATGAAGGAACATTCTTAAAAAGAGTCAAGCCATGAAAAGCCAGAAGGATGAGTAAGAAACTCACTGGTCAGAGGTGAAGGAGGAGGCACGGTGACGAAGAGCTGTGGCATCCTGATGAGATACGGAAAGGAAAAATGAACATTTGTGGAAAAGCTGGTGAAATCCAAGTTTATAGTAGTGCATTAATGTTGGTTTCTTAACCTGGACAAATGAAGCCCAGGAACATAAGATGTTAATGTTAGGAGAAACTGGTGGGAGAATATGGAAGCTCGCTCTGTTATGTTTGCAACTTTCAAACAAATGCAAAATAACAAAGTGAGACAAACACTGTAAGGTGGTCTAAACAGGTAAGAGCTCAGGTTCTTTCACGTACATTAAGTTCAGAGGTAAACGCTCCAGGATTTACATGGTGGCCCCATGATCGCCAGGGATTTGGGCTTCTTCTATAGATATTCTGCCATTTTTAAGCCTTTTACTTCATGGTCTAAGATGGCTGCCGGAATGCCAGACTTCTGGCTGCATTCCAAGCATCCTGAAGGAGGAAGGAGGAAGGAGGATAGGAATCCTTTTAGTTATTTCCCTTTAAAGAGCCTGCCCAGAATCCCTATTTCCACCACATCAGCTGGGACATATCTAGTTGCAAAAGAGGCCAGGGAACGTAATCTTTTTCTGAATGCATTGTGTACTGAATAAAACCGGCCATCTGTTACTAAGGAAGAAATGGGTGCTGGTTAGGCAGCTGGCAGTCGCTCAGCTCTCTCTGCATGTGCGTTAGGTGGTCTGTGACTTTTTCATTCGTACTTGGAGGAAGGAAGACAGTCTTCCTTGAAGTCACCTTCTGGCTCTGTGACGATTCTCTGGCTTGAAGAAGGGAAATGTCACAATACTTCCCACCAGGCTGATGACTGACCTCCCTTTGTAGTCCTCTCCAGTAAAAACTTCAGTTTTCTGGAAACCCTGGGTGACTCAGTCAGTTAAGTGTCTGCCTTCAGCTCAGGTCACGACCCCAGAGTCCTGGGATCAAGTCTCATGTCTTGCTCAGCAGGGAGCCTGCTTCTCCCTTTGCCTGCCACTCCCCCTGCTTGTGTTCTCATGCATGCTGTCTCTGGCAAATAAATAAATACAAATATATTACAAATATATATATATATGTGTGTGTGTGTGTGTGTGTATACTTATTGATTTTAGGCATTATCTGTTGGCTTCCCGATGAGATAGGTGAAGATTTAGGTCTCTCATGCCCTTAGTGTGTAAATAGTGGCTTTCCAAAATTCATGTCCCCCCTGGAATATTGGAACGTCAGCTTTATTTGGATACAGGGTCTTTGTGAAGGTAATCAAGTTAAGGATCTTGACATGACATCATCCTAGATTTGGGGTGAGCCATAAATCCAGTGACTGGTATCCTTGTGAGTTGAGGAGAGGACACACAGAGACACGTACAGAGAGAGGAAGGCCGTGTGAACATTGAGGCAGAAACAGTAGGTATGCAGCCCCTAACCAAGGACTTTCAAAAGGGGTTGGGTGTCAGCAGAAGCGGGAGGAGAAGCATGGAACAGATTCTCTCGCACAGCCTCTGGGGGGAACCAGCACCCCCAGCACCTTGACTGCGTGCAGGCTTCCAGCCTCTGGAACTGGGAGAGAATAAATTTCCGGTGTTTTAAGCCATTGAGTTTGTGGTAATTTGCTATTGGCAGCTCTAGGAAAATAATCCAAACCTATCTTTCCTCTTCTGCCCCCATGTGTGCCTTTTGACTTCTTTTAGCCATTTTTATTTTTAAACTTGTCAGTGATGAGCATGCATTTCATTTATAATAGGAGAAAATAAACTTTATTAGGAAAGAGGATTTGAAAGTTCAGCGTTTGGTGAAGAGCAAGGCTCCTCCGAGTGTGGCCGAGGTGTGTAAGGGGACAGTGTGTGTCCAGGACTGAGGTGTTGGTGGCTTAACGGGACAGAACACTGAAACCAGAACTTTCTGGAGTAAATGGTGATCATTTACTATGATCTCATCTAAGCAAAGTAAGTGTATGCTAAGCGAAATAAGTCAATCACAGAAAGACAATTATCATATGATCTCACTGATATCAGGAATTTGAGAAACAAGACGGCATCATAGAGGAAGGAGGGAAAAATGAAATAAGACTATGCTTATAGTCATGATCACCATTTACTCCCAGGAAGATAAGGCTGAAAACCATGAAATATCTCACCATTTGCTTTGGAAATTCCTGCAAACTGATTTATTTAAACAAGCAATTGCACATTTGGGCACATAGCCCTGTTCCCACAAGCCCTGGCTGGTCCCCTGGGCAAAGCATCCATTTACCGAACGACGGTTTAGTTCTAAGGCTCCTGCCTTGCTGCGGCCACCAATCCTAAACTGTATTCAAAGACCTCCCTTAAACCACTTGAGCTTAGACACCAAAACCCAGGAGGTACCTGCCTCTGGCCACCTCTTCCTGAGAGCCTCCTAGGCTTGACTGGGGTGGAGCTGCTGCCTCTGACCACGGTTAGGTAAAACCCATGGCTTTGTTTGGTGCACAGGGTGTTCTGGTGGGCGCTCAGGGTGGCTGTGATGTCAGAGGCTGGTCTGCGGAGTGCAGCAGTTTCTGGTGGATCCTGAATGCCAAGCTGGGGAATCTGAACTCCCCTCCAGTGGCAGTGAGAGCCTAGAAGACTTGAATAGAGAGATAAGGACATGCCCAGGTCCGGGCTTGGGAAAGGTCTGTGATGCGAGGCCCAGGAGAAGTCTCAGGACCATCGGCGAGAGGTTTAGAAGATCCTCCCACAGTCGGGGCTTTGATGCGGACAAGACTGCCGGATAGCAGTGTGGTGGTTTAAAGCAGGCTGCTGGTTCTTTGCCTCTCCCCCTGCTTTTGAATCTGGGGCCTCATTTTGACCAACAGAATGTGGTGGAAATGATACAGTGTGACTTCTGAGTCTGCGCCTTCAGACATTGGTGGCTTCTGATTTCCTCTTTGAAAGGCTTCCTTTTGAATCAGGCTGTAAGAAATTTGATACCCTTGAGAACACCATGCTGGAAGGAAGCCCGAGCTCGTCATGTGAAGAGAGGCCACCTGGAAAAAAGCCTGGACGTACCATGAAAAGAAATGAAGCTTTCTTGAAAATTCCATTCCAGTTCAGCCCCTAGCTGAATGTACCTCAGTGAATGACCTGAGTGGCAGAGAAGCCATCAGCTGAGCCCTGTCTGGATTCCTGTCTCACAAAATTGTGAGTAAGTCAGATGGGACAGTTTAACCATCAATAGGCAACAATAGACAACCGAGACAAGGAGCTAATGTTTCTTGGTAATTTAGTGCATGTCAAGGGTAGTGGTAGGCAGTATTGTTAGGATGTCAGTTACCCATGATTTGTTTTACAAATCCTTGTAATTCTACCTACTTAAATTTTTTTTAACTGTTATTTTTTAATTAACATATATTGTATTATTTGTTTCTGGGATACAGGTCTGTGATTCATCAGTCTTACACAGTTCACAGCACTCCCCATAGCACATACCCTCCCCAATGTCCATCACCGAGCCACTCCATCCCTCCCACCTCACCTCCACTCCAGCAGCCCTCAGTTAAGTTTCCCGAGACTAAGAGTTTCTTATGATCTGTCTCCCTCTCTGGTTTCATCTTATTTCATTTTTTTCCTCCCTTCCTCTATGATTCCCTGTCTTGTTTCTCAAATTCCTCATGTCAGTGAGATCATATGATAATTGTCTTTCTCTGATTGACTTATTTCGCTTAGCATAGTACCCTCTGGTTCCATCCACATCTTTGCAAATGGCAAAATTTCATTTTTGATGGCTGCATAACATTCCATTATATATACATCTGTTGATGGGCATCTAGGCTCTTCCAGATTTTGGCTACTGTGGACATTGCTGCTATGAACATTCGGGTGCATGTGCCCCTTCAGATCACTACATTTGTATCTGTAGGGTAAATACCCAGTAGTGTGATTACTGGGTCATAGGGTAGCTCTATTTTCAACTTTTTGAGGAACCTCCATACTGTTTTCCAGAGTGGTTGCACGAGTTTACATTCCCACCAATAGTGTAGGAGGGTTCCCCTTTCCCCACATCCTTGCCAACATCTGTCGTTTCCTGACTTGTCAATTTTAGCCATTCTTACTGGTGTGAGGTGGTATCTCATTGAGGTTTTGATTTGTATTTTCCTTGTGCCAAATGATGTTGAGTACTTTTTCGTGTGTCTGTTGCTAGCTACTTAGATTTTAATATTCATGATTCTTTTTAGCTATTTACCTGAAAATATTACCTATTATATATGTAACTTTTCATTTTATTCATAAATAATTGCTGAACCAGAAATGTTTTTTCATCATATATACATATTTTAAAGACTTTAACTTAATTTAATTTATTTGTTAGAAAACACAAGCAGGCGAATTTGCAGAGGGAGAAGCAGGCTCCCTGCTCAGTAAGGGGCCCAGTGCGGGTCTTGAGATCATGACCTGAGCTGAAGGCAGATGCTTAACTGACTGAGCCACCCAGGCGTCCCTTCACTATATATTAAAGTCAAATAAAACGTGAGCCAAGAAGAATCCAAATTTGTGTCTTGAATTAGTCACATATGCTATCTTTCTTTCTTTCGTTAAGATTTTACTCATTTGCTCTCATCTCTTAGAGAGAGATAGAACAAGTGGCAAGAAGAGGCAGAGACAGAGAGAATCCCAAGCAGACTCTGTGTGCTGAGCACAGAGCCTGATGGGCTCAATCTCATAACCCTGAGACCATGACCTGAACCAAAATCAGGAGTTGGATGCTCAACTGACTGAGCCACCCAGATGCCCCTTATGCTACCTTTCAATAAAATTTTTAGAAAAAGAAAGTAGAGTACTAGGCCTTGCCTCACTAATCCTTTTTTTTTTTTTTTAATATTTTATTTATTTGTTTGACAGAGAGAGAGAGATCACAAGTAGGCAGAGAGGCAGGCAGGCAGAGAGAGAAGAGGAAGTAGGCTCCGGCAGGCCTCGATCCCAGGAGGCCTTAACCCACTGAGCCACCCAGGTGCCCTGCCTCGCTAATCCTTGAGGTGAATGCTGTTGTTAGGTCTGTTGTATGGAGGGGGACACTGACCTGAGGGGAAGAGCGTGAGGGACAAGCAGAATAGAACTAAAGGGAATGCAGAGGTGGGTGGAGGGGCCTCAGATAAGGAAATCGAGAGGGAACAGCCGAGAAGACACAGTGTGGAGAAGTCAGGTGTGCTGCCCTTGCTCTGGGCCTCCTTCCTAGGATCTGGTGCTCAAAGAGGGATGCTAACTTAGATCTGGGCTGGCTCTCGGCTTGCAGTGTGTGTCTTGACTCCTTTCCTCAGATTTCCCAACCAAAGTACATCCATGTTAATCCACCCCCTTCACCCATCCCATTAGCATTTCCGGGTAAAATCTGGATTTCGGATCAAGCCTTACTATTCATTTTCTTTTGAAAGGGAGAAGTGGGTACAGAAAGAGGGAGGCTAGTCCTAATCCATTAAATTGATTGGTTCAAAATGTTTGCCTTCTTGGATTTCAGTAGCTTGGAGAAATCCACTTCTTATTGAGGTATTTCACCGGCTATGAATTAATATGCAAATCTATGCAAATAACGTGCCGCTCTCCCTGGGCCTCTCAGACAGGCTTTTGTTTTCAACAAGATTACTTCACTGGGCCAATTCAATTGGGTAGCAAAAGCCCTTTGCAAATGGGATTTTCGTATTAACATGAGCAGCCTTGGATTAAGTATCTGGCACTTGATGTATCCATTTATAACTCTCCAACACAGCACTGGGCAGACTCAGCTCAGCGTCTTGGAGCTCGACCTTAGGTTTGCCTACAACGCTCAGGAGTATCAAAGCCATCGTCTTAAGTAATGCTCAGCCTCTACCATTAGGCTGAGGCATTTCACTGTAAGAGCCAAGTTCAAATGCTAAAATATCAAAACCAGTTTCTGAATTTCAATAGTAGGAAATCTATGGAGTGTATGATATTGTTAACCACATGTTTGTATTTTCTGATGAGAAATATTGCTGACAGGCAGATAAGAATGAAAGCTAAGTGTTATGGTAATATGTTTATTGCTATACCTGTTTCCGTTTTTTTTTTTTTTTAAAGATTTTATTTATTTGACAGAGAGGAAACACAGCCAGAGAGGAAACACAAGCAGGGGGAGTGAGAGAGGGAGAAGCAGGCTTCCCGCCGAGCGGGGATCCTGATGTGGGACTTGATCCCCGGTCTCCGGGATCATGACCTGAGCTGAAGGCACTTGCTTAACCAACTGAGCCACCCAGGCGCCCAATAATAGTTTCTTAATATCATTTGATAGCCGGTCCATACTAAATTTTCCTCATTTGCCTCAAAAATATTTTTTCTACTTTTTTTTTTCTCAAATGGGGACTGAAAGAAAACCCACATGTTGTATTTGGATGTTGTTTCTTAAATCTTTTTGTCTAGAATGGTCTCTCCTCTCCCCTCCCTGCCCTGGTTTTCCATGCTATTGGTTTGTTGAAGAAACTGAGCCAGCTGTCCTATAAAATATTCCACATCTGCTTCTTCGTGGTGTCATTTAATTTGTTCCCCTAACTGCCATACTTCCTGAATATCAGATGTTTGATCTATAACTTGGCTAGATCCAGGTTCAAATTTTTTTTTTTTACAAAAATACTTCATATTGCATCATTTTGGTGGAGTGTATAATATCTGATAAAACCAAAACTGTGGCTATCCAATCTTTCTGTTTGCAAAAAAACTATTTTTTCTCTTCTCTCTCTCTTTTTTTTTAAGATTGTATTTATTTGAGAGAGAGAGTGAGAACACACATGAACTGGGGTAGGGGCAGAGGGAGAGGGAGAAACAGGCTCCCTGCTGAACAGGGAGCCTGATGTGGGACTCGATCCCAGGACCCTGGGATCATGACCTGAGCAGAAGGCAGATGCTTAACTGCCTGAGCCACCCAGGCACCCTCCACATGAAAAACATTTGACTAGATGTTAAAATACATCATCATGACAGTTCTGCTCAAGATGTAATGGATGTTATTTTGTTATCTTTTGGAACTCAGTGCTGTAGGAGCTTTGGGCAAGTGTGAATTTTATTAATTTGTAGGTCACCTAGGATTTATGATGGACCTTTTTTGTTTGTTTTGTAATCATTTGCTGGGATGTATTTAGAATGATCTAGAGATTCCCTGTTTGTCCCTCCATTCTCCATAATCTCCACCCTGCTGTGGGCCATGGATTGTTACAGAATCAATTGGTTCTGATGTTCCTAAACTTCTGATTCATTGGACCAATGGGAGCCACTAGGAGACAATTAGGAGCTGGAGAGAGTAAAATCAGGCTTTCTTTTACAACTCTCTCAGGTTTCTGGTACTTTATCCTCTTCTTGCTTTTTGAGGCCTAGTGCTGGTAATGACTGCTAAATTCTTGGCTAACTCTGTACAAATCCCCTATAATTGATTATTTTAGGAACTTGGTGACCACAATCAAACTTCAGTTGGTATGATTTCTAATGACCTATCTTCAAGGTCATTGATTATTCCTTCTATTGTGTCCAGTCCAGTCTCATGTTATGGTTTGTGTTTTGTTTTTTCAATTTCAGATACTCTATTTTTCAGTTCTAAAGTTTCTTTTTGGTCATTCTTTAGATGCTTAATTTCTTTTCTTTCTTTTTTCTTTTTTTAAGATTTTACTTATTTATTTGACAAAGTAGGCAGGCAGAGAGGCAGGCAGAGAGAGAGGAGGAAGCAGGCTCCCCACCGAGCAGAGAGCCCGATGCGGCCTTGATCCCAGGACCCTAAGATCATGACCTGAGCCGAAGGCAGAGGCTTTAACCCACTGAGCCACTCAGGCGCCCTAGATGCTTAATTTCTTTGCTAATATTTTAATCTGTTTATTCATTATGACTGTGTTGTCCTTTAAGTCCCCTGTACATGTTTAAAATAGAAATTTTAAAGTTCTTGTCTGCTAATTCTAATTTTCTTATATGGGTCTCATTTTCCTTTGTTTTCTCATATCTAGTAATTTTTTATTATATATTGGGCATTGTGGGATGTGTGCTTTAGAAGGATCTCAGATCTGTGTTCTATCTTTGGAGAATATTGAATTTTGTTCTGGAATGTAGTTAAATTACTTTATATCACCCAGATCTTGTGAGGCTTGCTTTTATGCATTGCTAGGGCAGGTCTATTTTGGTTTTACTGTTATCCTTAAGATGAATATGTTAGTCCTGGGAGGTGGTCTTTACTTCTAAGTGTGGCTTTTATGGAGTTTTAATGGAAAGCCTGTGTTTTTTACCAGGCCCCTTTAACTTGGAAGGATTTGATCTCCAAACTCTGTCTTCCCTGTGGTGGGCATAATCTAAAGTCTCCATTCAGCTCTTTTGTCCTTCCAGCTGTTTTTCCCTGGGGCTCTTTGTAGTCTCGTCCTACAGATGTGCACCTCAGGGGTCAGCCAGTGATGTGAGGGGATTTTCTGCAGAGATTTTGAGTTTACTTCCTCTGTGGCTTCGTCCATTTCAGAGTTCTGTGAACTCCTGCAGTCAGTAACCAGCCGCTTTGGCATGCTTCAGTTCTTTTTTCTGACTCCAGAGACCAGTAAGATTCCGCATCTTGCCTGACTCTATCTGCCATAGTCCCCGTTTTCAAATGTCACATCCTCTTCCTTTTCTGTCTGCTTTTGGTCACTCTACAAACAGCTGTCTTTTATAAAGCTCCAGAATTTATAATTGTGATCATCAGGAAGAATAGTCTGATGTAAGTTATGAGGCTGTAACCAAGGCATTATTATTTCTTGTCTATATTTTGTAATATGCCTACCCGCCCTCGTCCTGTACAGCTTATTCTCAACTTAGTAGCCAGACTAATCTATTAGAGCATTAAGTCTGATGATGCTTTCTTTTCTTTATAAGTCACTGCTGGCAGCCCATCTCCCTCAGAATGAAAGCCCCAACCCTGGAAATCAGCAGTACTGTCCTCCAGTGGACCCCTCCTCCCTCCACTCTACCTTTTCTCTCTGACTTCGTGTCCTATTATTTTCCATTTTAATCGCTCTGTTTTTGCCAAAGTTACCTTCTTCCTACTCCTTGCACTTGCCTCAGGACCTTTCCCCTTTCTATTCTCTTTCCCCACCCTATTTAAAATGAGAAACCTCTACACCCCTGTCTACTCTTACAGTCTTTTTCCAGCTTCCCTGATTTACTTTATCTCCATAGTGCTCACAACCAGCATGTTTATTGGCTGCTTCTCTTTGCAAGGATTTAAGTTCGTGGAGGCAGGGATTTTTGTTTGTTTTGTTCACTTGAGTACTCTCAGACCCCAGAACAGAGAAATGCTGAATGAATCAGAGTCTCTTTCTCCATGTGGATTCATACTGGCTCAGTTCCTTAATTTTGAAAAAAATATATGTCCAGGGCAGTTCGCAGCCATATTATGAAACTGACATATTTTATCTTGGCCTATTTATCTTCACTCCTGTGTAGAATCTTTCCTATATAGCTCCTCCCTTGCAGTGCTAATCTTCTGGGACACAACGCTGTCGTGTTTCATAAAATATCAGTAAGTTAGATGTCTGTGGAGTTTGGTACTTTTATTAGAAATAACCTCAGGAAAACATGGCATCCTTTAAGTTTGTTACTAGCGCCTAAATGTACCAGTGTTGTACTATTTATAGAGTTAATAGGAGAGGGATAAGAAAAAGATGGGGATGTTGGTTTAATCATCATTTATAGAATACATTTTATGAGCCTACATAAATTATGCATCATTGACCTTTAAATGAATTTAGACTTAATGAGATCATTTCATTATGTTTAATGATGTAACAATTATTTTATTATGTTTTTTATTATTTCCTAAGCTTATTTATGCTCCCCCCACCATCAAGGCCCAAGTGTATTGTCTTCTTATCTACTATTTTTAGGCTGCTTTCTGGTTTGAGATTTGTAAAAATCTGATCTCACTGAATTGCAGTGTTACTTAATTTGATTTTCTAGGGTACTCTACAACAACTTTTGCTTTAACAGAGATCTGTGTTTCCAAAAGAGTTTAAACTTTGTGATCTGAAAATGGATTCTTTAAAAATGTGGTTTGCCACGGAATCTTTACCATCCTGTACACAAACAGAATAATCAATCTAGAGCTCAGCTTAGGCACAGCGTTCTGCCCTCTAGTGTTGGATCTTGAAACTGCAGATTAATTTTGAACATGACTGTGTCTCATGCAGGCCTAGGGTCCCCAGAGGATCCCAAGAAATCTGAAGGGAGGGGGGAGGCCACTGAACAGGGTGGATTCTGGCTTCATTCTTTTCAGATGCAGAAGCTCCACTGTTTTATATTTTCCTCATTTTGGGACACTGCTTATTTCTTGATAAAATTGCTGTTTTAGTGCTTCAAAAATAAAAAAAAATTAAAAACTATAGCACTACGGGAGAGCCTGGTGGCTCAGTTGGTTCAGCATCTGGACTCCTGATATTGGCTCAGGTCACGATCTCAGAGTCATGAGATTGAGCCCCGCCTCAGGTTTTGTGCTCAGTGAGGAGTCGGCTGGAGATTCACTCTCTCCCTCTCCAGCTGCTCCTCCCCCTGCTCCAGCAATCTCTGTGTCTCTCTAAAATAAATAAATATTAAAAAAAACCCCAAAAGTAGGGGCGCCTGGGTGGCTCAGTTGTTGGGCATCTGCCTTTGGTTCAGGTCATGATCCCTCCTCCCCCTGCTCCAGCAATCTCTCTGTCTCTCTAAAATAAATAAATATTAAAAAACCCCCCAAAACTAGGGGTGCCTGGGTGGCTCAGTTGTTGGGCATCTGCCTTTGGCTCAGGTCATGATCCCAGAGTCCCGGGATTGAGCCCTGCATCGGGCCCCCTGCTTGGCTGGAAGCCTGCTTCTCTCTCTCACTCCTCCTGCTCATGTTCCCTCTCTAGCTGTGTTCCTCTCTGTCAAATAAATAAATAAAATCTTAAAAAAAAACACCCAAAAACCCCCAAAACTAAAGTACTGGAGTATAAGGATATGAAACCTAAGACCGTAATATACGTATTTGTTCATATCATTGGATTTTAGAATTGGGGCTATATTTCCTCATAGAAAACATAAATGCTTGAGTTAGTCCCAAATAACTAATGTATGGTAGAATTTAATATCTTTATATTTCAAATAAAAAAAAACTTAACAGAAAATAATGTTTATATGCTCAGGTTTCACGAACTCATAGTTAAATAGCCAGGCTTGGGGAGCTCATTTGTAATCCTCTATTTATTGCTCATGATCAAGGGGTCTTTGATTTTCCTGCAGGGAGGTTCTGTTGGAGGCATCCTGAAAGCAATCCTGATGTTTCTGTGCTGTGACTAGTAGTGAAATGTTCTCCTTCGTCTTTCACTGAAACAATCCTGTTTCTCTTTTGTTTTCTGGGTAAGAGTCAAAGCATATGGAGGTAGAAAATAGATTTTACTGGGCATTGGAAGGGGCTTGAAGTCCCTCTGCAAGGGAAGGGGAGATGGGGTTGAGGGGATCGAGCCTTTTCCAACCTTCCCAGGAAAGGATTCAGATATCCCTGGTTGTAATTTCTGGGGCTCTAACCTGATTCTTCCAGTTCAGAATTTGGGTTCTTGGTTGCTTGCTTCCCCTTTGGTTCTGTGGGGTTTTGATAACCTCCAGGGATTCTGAGCTCCTCTTTCCTACCCCTAAGCCAACTTTAACAGGGAAGTAGAGACTTAGAGCAAGAAAAAGAAGAGGTGGGGCCATGAAACAGCTTGTAAGAATGTGGGAATTTTCTGGGGCTCATTGTGCAGTAAGGCTGTGTGTGTCCCGGGCCTACTGGAGGAAAGTGCATCTAGGAAATTGGTGTTGATTATTCAATCTCATTATTATTAGGGTCCGTGGTCAAAGGAACGAGGCTGATACAAAAGCGAAGGTTAAGCAGAGCTTTATTTCATGCCAAGCATCAGAATTTTGCTGACCTGCCAGGGCCCTGGCCGATCAGGGTCGCTTCCCAAAAGAGAGAAAGCGGCCCGGCCTATTCTTACAGGCTACCTTTTATAGGGGAAAACCACACCCCGAGCTGACCCGACTTATGGTAGCTTCCCTGAGTTAATTCTTTCACTCTGCTATGATGATGAATACATTTAATCCCCACAGAGTGGTTTACCAGGGGATCTCTGTTGGTCAGGGTTTGGGAGGTTAGGGGGATTAACTGATTGGGTGTTCACACCTGGTCCTAAGTACTGGGAACTAGCTGCCCATTTCTTAATTTGCCTCTCTATACCTCCCGGGGATGGGAGGTTAAGAGGCTTAACTGATTGGGCATCTCCCCCAACCTGGCTCACCTTTGTTTTCCAGGGGCCCTTTGCCCATTTCTCCCGGAGCTGATTTTTCTGAGTAAACAAGATGGCGGCCTGGATTCCAAAACTGGACCTTATAATTATAGTGACCAGGAATATGCTGGGGTACTTTCAAGCTACTTGGGACTGGTTAGATAGAACTTTCAAGGGGGGGGGCAAGGGTGTAAAACATCTTCTCAGCCCAACAATGTAAAAGGGAGTAATTCCTCAAGAATCTAATGGTATTCTTCAGTGAGGGGGAGAGACAGGAAATGTGCCCATGGAAGGCAGTCTCCAAGATGGCTTCCAGTGGTTCTTCCACTTCTTAGTATTCATGCTCTTATGCGACCCCTTTGAGTGTGGGTTGGACCTAGTGACTCTAAGTTAGATTGTGGCAGAAGTGAAGAGATGTCACTTCTGAGATTAGGTTCCATAAAGACTGTGCCTTCCATTTTGCTTCACTCATTCACTCTGACTCTTTTTTGCTTACTCACTCTGACGAAGCCAGCTGCCATTTTGTTAGCTGTTCAGGGAAAGGCTCACGTAGCAAGGGACTGAAGGTGCCTCTGGCCAGTAGCCAGTTTAGTGGGTTTGAAAGAAAATCCTTCCAAAGTCAAGTCTTCAGATGAGATACAAGGCTTGGCTGACACCCTGATTACAGCCTTGTGAGAGACTCTAAGCTGGAGACACAGTTAAGCCATGCCTGGTTCCTTACCCACAGGAACTGAGAGAACAAATCTTTATTGTTTTAAGATGATACATTTTGTTAATTTGCTATGCCCCAATAGATAACAATACAGTGCCCTTGAGAAGGAGTGCTGGAGATCAAGAGAGCCTCTTCAGGGCTGGTCAGAGAAGCCATGCCAATCGATACAGGAACTGTGACCAAAGCTAGTCAAGTAAGGAGACATTTGCCTTTCATCCATTCTCTAAGTCCTCAACACTAAGTACCCAGGGCCTAGAAGAAGGGATGGGTGAGGGTATGAAGGGGTGAGACTCTTTTTATTCTTTTTTTTTTTTTAAGATTTTATTTACTTGGGAGAGCAAGAGTCCGAAGGTGCTGGGGGTGGGGTGGAGACAGAGGGACAAGCAGACTCCCCACTGATCAGGGGGCCTGACGCGGGGCTCCATCCCAGGACCCAGGGATTGTGACCTGAGCCGAAGGTAGGTGCTTAACTGACTGAGCCTCCCAGGCCCCTCTGAAGGGGTGGGATTCTTGAGCACATCAAAATGATAGGCTTTCTGTGTACAAGGCCACAGCCTCTGTCTGTCCGAGAGTGACCTGGCAGTCAGCAGAGGCAGGGGAGACCTTGTGACATTCAGTAGGGGAAAGGTGGCCCCCAGAGTCACAAGTTAGCCTACCTCAAGGAGGCTATGGATATAGAAGGTGCTAAGAACAAGCATTTGAAAGCAGTCTCTGTTTTTGTCCAGTGAAGCAAAAACAGTTCTATGATTTTCTTGAAAGTTTTACTTTCCTTCTGTAATCACAGGAAGCATTATCTTATCATGGAGGAGCTGTTTTCTCCATCAGAGGGTCCAGAGATACGAAAGAGTAGCATCTACAGGACCTAGGATCCTTGGAAATACTAGGATCTTCACTGGGTGCCTTTAAGTGGAAGCGGGAGAGCATTCTTTGCCAAATTTTATAGTGTTTCTTTAGGAAAGTGTTTTTGAATTTCTCATACTTCTCTTAAAAAATATTCACTGTAGGGCGCCTGGGTGGCTCAGTGGGTTAAAGCCTCTGCCTTCGGCTCAGGTCATGATCCCAGGGGGGATCGAGGCCCGCATCTGGCTCTCTGCTCATCAGGGATGTTTCCTTCACTCTCTCTGCCTGCCTCTCTGCCTACTTGTGATCTCTTTCTGTGTCAAATAAATAAAATCTTTAAACAAAAATTCACTGTAGGAGAGTAGATAGAAGAAAATAAGAACCATGATCCCAGTGCTTAGCAGAATTATCAATGAACATCTTGGTGTCTTTTCTTCTAATATCTCTTCTAAGCTATTCATATTGTGTTTTACGCAGTTGACTCATATCACAGAAACACTTTTGCCAGCATCTTTTATAATTTACTGTAATAACCTGAACACTGTTTCATGTTTCCAAGTATATGACCATATATATGTTTTTAATTGTTTATTTTGTTTTTTTCAGTGGTCCAAGATTCATTGTTGATGCCCCACACCCAGTGCTCCATGCAGTTCGTGCCCCTAATACCCACCACCAGGCTCACCCATTCCTCATCCCCCTTCCTTCCAAAACCCTCAGTTTGTTTCTCAAAGTCCAAAGTTTCTATGTTTCATCTCCCTCTCTGATTTACCCCAGTTCACATTTCCTTTCCTTTTCCCACTGTTCTTCATGTTACTCCTTATGCTCCACAAGTAGGTAAAACCATATGATACTTGACTTTCTCTGCTTGGCTTACTTAGTTCACTGAGCATAATCTCCTCTAGTCCTGTCCATGTTGCTCTGAAAGTTGGGTATTTATCCTTTCTGATGGAGGCATAATATTCTATTGTATATATGGACCCATATCTTCTTTATCCATTCATCTCTTCTTTCCACAGTTTGGCGATTGTGGGCATTGCTGCTATGAACATTGGGAGTACATACAGCCCTTCTTTTCACTACCTCTGTATGTTTGGGGTAAATACCCAGTAGTGCAATTGCAGGGTCATAGGGTAGCTCTATTTTTAATTTTTTTTTTAAAGATTTTATTCATTTGACAGAGAGAAACACAGCCAGAGAGGGAATACATGCAGGGGGAGTGAGAGAGGGAGAAGCAGGCTTCCCGCTGAGCAGGAAGCCCGATGTGGGGCTCGATCCTGGGTCTCCAGGATCATGACCTGAGCTGAAAGCAGTCGCCTAACCACCTGAGCCACCCAGGTGCCCCCAGGGAGTTCTTTATAGATCTTGGATATCAGCCCTCTGTCTGTAGTGTCATTTGTGCATATCTTCTATTCCATGGGTTGTCTTTTTGTTTTGTTGACTGTTTCCTTTACTGTGCAGAAGCTTTTTATTCTGATGAAGTCCCAAAAGTTCATTTCCGCTTTTGTTTCCTTTGCCTTTGGAAATGTGTCTTTAAAGAAGTTGCTGTGGCAGATGTCAAAGAAGTTACTGCCTGTGTTCTCCTCTAGGATTTTGATAGATTCCTGCCTCACACTGAGGTCTTTTATCCATTTTGAGTTTATCTTTGTGTGTGGTGTAAGAGAATGGTTGAGTTTCATTCTTTTATACATAGCTGTCCAATTTTTCCAACACCATTTATTGGAGAGACTGTCTTTTTTCCACTGGATATTTTTTCCTGCTTTGTCAAAGATGATTTGACCATAGAGTTGAGGGTCCATATCTGGACTCTCTATTCTGTTCCAGTGATCTTTGTGTCTGTTTTTGTGTCAGTACCATGTTGTCTTGGGGATCACGGCTTTGTAATAAAGCTTGAAATCAGGTAATGTGATGCCCCTAGCTTTGTTTTCTTTTTTCAACATTTCCTTAGCAATTTGGGGTCTTTTCTCTTTCCATATAAATTTTAGGATTGTTTGTTCCAGCACTTTGAAAAATGTTAGTGGAATTTTGATCAGGACGGCATTGAAAGTATAGATTGCTCTGGGCACTATAGACATTTTTTTTTTTTAAAGATTTTATTTATTTGACAGAGAGAAACACAGTGAGAGAGGGAATACATGCAGGGGGAGTGAGAGAGGGAGAAGCAGGCCTCCCGCCGAGCAGGGAGCCCGATGTGGGGCTCGATCCCGGGTCTCTGGGATCATGACCTGAGCTGAAGGCAGTCGCTTAACCAACTGAGCCACCCAGGCGCCCCCACTATAGACATTTAACAGGGTTTATTCTTCCCATCCATGAGCATGGAATGCTTTTCCGTTTTTTTGTGTCTTCTTCAATTTCTTTCATGAGTGTTTTGTAGTTCCTCGAGTACAGATCCTTTATTTCTTTGGTTAGGTTTATTCCAGGGTATCTTATGGTTTTTAATGCTGTAGTCAATGGAATCAATTATCTAATTTCCCTTTCTATATTTTCATTGTTAGTGTATAAGAATGCAACTGATTTCTGTGCATTGATTTTGTATCCTGCCACATTACTGAATTGTATGAGTTCTAGTGGTTTGGGGGTGGAGTCTTTTGGGTTTTCCATATAAAGTATTGTGTCATCTGCAAAGAGAGTGAGTTTGACTTCTTTGCCAGTCTGAATACCTTTTATTTCTTTTTGTTGTCTGATTGCTGTTGCTAGGACTTCTAATGCTATGTTGGACAATAGTGGTGAGAGTGGGCATCCTTGTCTTGCTCCTGAGCTCAGTGGGAAGGCTTATATGACCATATTTTGTAAAAAGATTTTATTTTTAAGTCATCTCTATACCCATCATGGGACTTGAACTCACAGCCCAGGGACCAAGAGTCCCACCCTCCACCAACTAAGCCAGCCAGGTGCCCTGACCATAACATTATTTTTGAAGGTTCCATAGTATTCCATTTAAACAATGCAACATAATTTAGGGTATTTAATGTCCTCTTGGGCATTTAGAAAGATTCAAATTTTTTTTTTTAAAGATTTTATTATTTATTTATCAGAGAGAGAGAGAGAGAGAGAAAGCACACGCAAGCAGGGGAAGTGGCAAGCAGAGGGAGAAGCAGGTTCCCCACTGAAGAAGGAGCTTGATGTAGGACTCGGTCCCAGGATCCTGGCATGAGCTGAAGGCAGACGCTTAACCTACAGAGCCACCCAGGCATTCCAGAAAGGTTCTAGTTTTTGATATGCAGAGATGATTATTCTCCTTACTTGGTGTAACCAAGTAAGGTCAATTTGAGAAAGAGGCATAGACTTAGTGCAGCGAGACCAGGGAGACATAGAACATCCAGGGGTCTGAAGAACTCTCGGTGACACTTCCTCACGTACTTTCCTGTCCACGTGAGAGTCAGACCATGAGCAGCCTGTGGTCATCCTCTCTGTAAGGTGAGGGGGTTGGTCACATGATTTCTTTGGTCATTTCCATGTTGGTGAATTTTTGACTAGTGAAATTTTTTTTTTTTAAGTTTTATTTATTTATTTGACAGAGAGAAACACAGCGAGAGAGGGAACACAAGCAGGGGGATTGAGAGAGGGAGAAGCAGGCTTCCCACCGAGCAGGCAGCCCGATGCGGGGCTCGATCCTTGGTCTCTGGGATCATGACCTGAGCCGAAGGCAGTTGCTCAACCAACTGAGCCATCTAAGCACCCCTGACTAGTGAATTTTTGACCAATCTTCAGGTTCTCATCTAGTTGCCTTAACCTCCTCCAATGTGCTTCCTCCTCTTTGAAATGGGAATAGAAATGCCCTTCTTAGGAGATCTGGAGGGTTAAATGAGATCATGTATATCTATCATGGACCCCAACACAGTAAGCCCTCAGCAAATCACCCTTGTTATTAGGTTGAACCATATGAAATTACCATTTTTTGTAGGTCAGACATGACTAATACTGGCGCTGGCACGTGGTCCAAGCTAATAGTTTTTCTTCCATAGTAAAACTTCATTTGCACTTCTTTTTCCCCTTATATATTGGTTTATTGCAGCAGGAAAAGAGAGTGGAGACATTCTACAAATCTGAAGGCTGCGACAAGGTGTAGATATTCTTTGCAGGCATTCCGATGCCATGTTGCCCAGAACCTGGATACAACCAAGAGACAAGTATTACAGATAAGGAGAAATGGGGGTCACATGTTACCTGCAATCGCTTTAGAGCCTTTTGAGAACAGGTATATTGCAGGGACTGTTTAAGTATTGCCTAAACTCCCCAAAATGAATTGCAATAGGGTAGCAGTGCCCCTGGAAATTAAATACTTAAGACATCCCGTATAAGCCATACCTGATGACAGGGACACTTACACAACTCCAGCAGGGGCCAACCCAAGGTTCTGACTCTTAAGGCCAGTGGATGTATGTAATTTCTGAATTCAGAAGCTACCAGGAGAGAAATGGCATTTTTCACTAAAGGGACAAGAGTGTAAACTATGTGCCTGGTTAGGCACTCACTTTTTTCCCCGATTTTCCTTCTCATTCGGTCTTGAGAAATCATGAAGCAAAGGGCCTGCTGATCGGCAACCTGATGGAAGGGGAATGTGGGTCAGAGGAGGATGGGTGGTCTGAGGTCTAGTGCCAGCCTTTCAGAGAAAAATACTTCAGGGGCTCCTGGGTGGCTCAGTTGTTAAGCATCTGCCTTCGGCTCAGGTCATCATCTCAGGGTTCTGGGATCGAGCCCTGCATCGGGCTCCCTGCTCGGCAGGAAGCCTGCTTCTCCCCCTCTCGCTCCCCCACTTGCGTTCCCTCTCTCGCTGTGTCTCTCTCTGTCAAATAAATAAATAAAATCTTTTTTTAAAATAAATAAAATCTTATTAAAAAAGAAATACTTCAGACACCTCCTGCATTGTATTGTATTCATTTATTATTACTGTTAATTTTAAGTAGCCTCCACGGCCAGCACGGGGCTCAAACTCATGACCCTAAGATCAAGAGTCATAGGCTCCATCCCTGACTGAGCCAGCCAGGTGCCTTGTGACACCTCTTGTATTTTATTTTAGTTTTTAATTTATTTTTTACACCTCCTGTATTTTAAAGTGAACTATATAGATGCTTTTAATTCCTTCAAGTTTTTGAAATGCCGATAGGTAGTGGAGGGAGGCTAGGGGCTGGCTGTCCGATCTGAGGTTCCCAAGGCAGCTGTTTGGAATTCTGCCTTCAACTGCCGAGCAGCAGCACATCCCTGGTGTTCGGTATTGTTTGGGGAGATACGTGGTTGAGAATATACTCGAGAGCGCCGGAACCAGGGACCCCGATCATTACTGGGAGGGCTGGCAGCACATGTTTCCTCTGACGCGGCCCCCGAGGGACCTGAGGACACAGAACTGTAGTGTATCACATCTGGCTGCCAAGGAGCACTCGGCTGGCAGGTGGGGAGCGTGTGTGTGTGTGTGTGTGTGTGTGTGTGTATGCGTGCACACGTGTGGCCATAAGGGAAGAGTGCACTTGTATGCACATAGATGTGCACATCCATGGGGCGCCTGGGTGGCTCAGTTGGTTAAGCGACTGCCTTCGGCTCAGGTCATGATCCCAGAGACCCGGGATCGAGCCCCACATCGGGCTCCCTTCTTGGCGGGAAGCTTGCTTCTCCCTCTCCCACTCCCCCTGCTTGTGTTCCCTCTCTGGCTGTGTTTCTCTCTGTCAAAGAAATAAATAAAATCTTAAAAAAAAAAAAAAGGATGTGCACATCCATGTGCGGAAGAAGAAAAAACAATTGTGTAGAAGGGAATTGGAAAAGAAATATATAAAGACCCTTAAAGAGAAAAATGTTCTCATCCTAATCCCCTGAGCCAACGTATGTCTTACTTGGGGACCCTTTAGGACATTAGCATTAAAAACAGTCATTGGTACTGGGCATTTACCCAAAGATACAGGCATTTACCCAAAGATACAGATGTAGTGAAAAGAAGGGCCATATGTACCCCAGTGGTCATTGTAGCAATGGCCATAATCGCCAAACTGTGGAAGGAGCCAAGTTGCCCTTCAACAGATGAATGGATAAAGAAGATGTGGTCCATATATACAGTGGACTATTACTCAGCCATCAGAAAGGATGAATACCCAACTTTTGTAGCAATATGGACTGGATTGGAAGAGATTATGCTGAGTGAAATAAGCCAAGTTAGAGAAAGTCAAGTATCACATGGTTTCACTTACTTGTGGTGCATGAGACGTAATATAGAGGACAGTAGGAGAAGGAAAGGAAATGGAAAATAGAGTAAATAGGGGATGAAAATGAAACATAAGAGACTTTGAACACAGAAACAAACTGAGGGTCTTGGAGGGAGGGGGGTGGGGGGATAGGTGAGCCTGGTGGTGGGTACTGAGGGCACGTATGGCATGGAGCACTGGGCGTGGTGCATAAACAATGAATCTTGGAAGACTGAAAATAAATAAATTAATTAAAAATTGTGCTTCTCGAAGAGAAAACAAAACAAAACAAACAAAAACTTAAAATAAACCTTTCATTTGGATAGATTTAGATTAACAGAAAAATTGCACAAGGATTTCCCATATGCCCCACATTCAGTTCCCTTTGTTATTAACATTTTACATTAGTATGCTACGTAGTCATAATTAATGAGCCAATACTGGTATATGATCATTAATGAAAGCCCATACTTTACTCAGATTTTCTTAAATTTTATTTATTTATTGTTACTTAAATTTTTTTTTCCAGTGTAGATTTTCTTAATTTTTATCTAATGTCCTTTTATTCTTCCAGAATCCCATCCAGGGTATCATTTATATTTAGTCATCATATTTCCTTAGGCGCATCTTGGCTATGACATTTTTTCAGACTTTGTTTTTCATGATCTTCATACTTTTGAGTAGTATTGATTACTATTTTGTATAATCTACTTAAATTGGTATTTATGTAATGCTTTTCTCATGAGTAGACTGGGATTATGGGCTTTTTGGGAGGAAGGCCTAAGAGGTAAAATGTCATTCTCATCATACCGTATCAGAGGTATCAACTGTATATTACCAGCATGACATACATCAGTGAGACTTACGACACACCATCATAGTTGATATGTTATCAACATAAATGATCTCTATTGATGTTAACCTTGAGGACATGGCTCAGGTAGTGTTTCTCAGGTTGTCCACTGTACAAATATTCTTCCCCCCATCCTGTGTTCTCTGGAAGGAAACAACTATGCAAAGTCCACACTTAAGATGTGAGCAGTATGCTGCCCCTCTTTTAGGATGGAGTATCTAATCTACCTGGGTAATTTGGAGTTCTTCTACAAGGGAAATTAGTTTTATTGATTGATTGTTAATTTATCGATGTTGACATGGGCCCGTGTGTATTTCTCTATGCTTTGTTTACAATTTAATACTCTTTATTTTGTGGATCAGACTGTTCCACTTTGGCCACCGAGAGCTCTTTCCCTTGGCTCTTGTGTTCCTTTGACATACCCCCATCGTTGCGTGTGTGCACATTTGTTTATCTTCTTTGTTTTGAGTATGCAGTCCTAAAATTTAATGTATTTACAATTAAATAAGAAATTAGAAATTCAAACAAACAGTCGTCGGGTGATCACTGAGCACCAAATCATTTTACAGGCTTGGGTCAGACCCAGCAATCTCTCCTCTGAGCTCCTGAATTACCAGAATATTCTTGTCTAACAGCAGCAGGATAGCAAAAATGGTGCACCTCCCCGTATGCTTTCTGTTTCTGTTTTCTTCCCACATGCCCATACGGTTTCAACTCAGGCTCTTCCCTGACCTCTTTCCCACCTGGGGGCTGCTTATTGTAGGTGAGTGGGAGCCGCAGGAGCAGGGCAGGTGCCCGAGGGCTGGGGAAGAACTGTTTCCAGGAGCTCTTCTGGTCCGTATCCCTGGGGAGCCGAAAGTCGAGGTCGGAAATATGCAGGGCGATGGGGAGGGAGGTGACGGGAAGGTCCACGTGCTGACCTCCAGGACAGGGACTGCCGAGGACGGTCCGATCAAGGCCAGGCAGTGGTGCAGGGCGATGCCCCAGCACAGAGCTGGGTGGGTGACCGGCATCATAGGGTAGCCTCGGGACTAGTCTGTGTAGAGTCCCCAGGTCAGGACTTTGAAATGGGGGAAACTGGCAATAGTAGAGGGTTCTTCTCAGAAGAAATGCGCCAGCCTCGAGGCTGCGGGTAGCTGCCATCCCGCCCATGACAGGTGGGATGGCCCCCAAGATGGTTCTGACCCGTGTGCTGGCATTGCCCATCCTCTTCAACGGGGTGAAGCAACAGGTATATAGGAAAATGTGGAAGGCCCCCAGGGCTCTGGCGAGTGGGTTCACCCCCCAGGTTGGAAGGGCACCTCCTAGAACAGCAGAGCAAGCGGCCAGGGACACCGTCGGCCACGGGCTGATCTGTCCACAAACCACAGGTCTGTTTTTTGTCCTATTCGTGTTTGAGTCCAGTGGTGCCTCAAAATGGGTGGAGATGGTGACACAGGATGTAGAGCCTGTTCCGACGAAAGGAATTAGGAAGCAGGGCCAGGCAGAAGGTCCCTGAGCCAGTGCAAACCCAGCTGAGAGCTCTGAGTTGGATTTTGGATTGTGGAGCCAAAATTCCTGGCAAATCATCCAGATGCTGCTTCCGGTCTCCCCACTGCTTTCTGGAAGCTGGTTCCAGTTCCAGAAGTTCTTTTTCCTTTGGCTTTCTGGACAGAGGCAGGCTGAGGGGTGGAAGAGGTCTCAGGTCCCAGACGCCCACTGTGGCCTGGCTGGCCCCAGGGTGATTTTCCCAGGAAAGAAAATGGTGCTGGTCTCACTTCCGTTTTACGTGCTGGTGGAGGTGTCTGTCAGGTGTGTGACACGCGGGCACTTGAGGAAGGTCACGCGCTGAAGCGTCACCCGCGGCCTGTAGACGCCCCTGAAAACACGCACCAGTGTGTGCGCGGGTTCCTGCAGTGGCCTTTGTTCTGGAAACCATACACATGCTCCGACCCAGCCGGTCAGGAGGCCTGCGGAGAGAGGGTGTGGGGATGAGGCCATAGTGGGGTCCCCGCGTCCTCTCTCCTCGTGGCTGCCGGGCACTGCCGTCTTCCTTTTCCTGAACTTTCACTTCCATGGTTAATCTGTGCCTGCGAAGGGCACGGCACATAGGGAGACAGCATGAGCCAAAGGCAGGAAGCATCCTGGTCTCTTCGGCAACATTTTCACAAACCATCTCTGGGCCCTGTTGTACTCATAACTCCGGCCCCCTTCCTGGTGTTGTTTTCACGTGTGCAGGTGGGGCTGACCCAGGTCCCCGCTCATCCTTGCTGAAGCTGGCTTAGTGCTTCGAATAGGACAGTTAGGGGTGGTGGCTAGCGCTGCTGACTTGTTCCTGGAGAACCTCTAGGATCTGCATAGCCACCCTTGTCAAGGGACATCTTGTCAAGGGACAAAATTACCCAGGAGTCATTGGGGCTTAGTAATTGAGCAGAGGGTGTATCATTAAAACATTTTTTTTTTCTGATGATGAGTTATACATTTCATTGTGGATAATTTTTATTGTGGGAAAAATATCAAATACCAGAAGAACAAAAAATAAGGATTCTGGGGACACCTGAGTGGCTCAGTCTGTTAAGCAGGTCTGCCTTTGGCTCAGGTCATGATTGGGGTCCTGGGATTGGAGCCCTGCATGGGGCTCCTAGCTGAGCACTCCTCTGCTTCTGCTCTCTTGCTCTCTCTTTTTCTCTCTCTCAAATAAATAAATAAATGAAACTTAAAAAAAAATATTCTGGAAGCTTCTCCTTCCCCCTCAGAAGTAGTAGGATCTCTTTGAAATGAAAAAAAATTTAAAGTTTTTATTTGAGAGAGAGCGAGCTAGCACACAAATAGGGGGTGATGGTAGGGAGGGATGGGGGATAGGGAGAAGCAGACTGCCCACTGAGCAGGGAGTCTGACATGGGTCACCATCCCAGGAGCCCGAGATCATGACTTGAGCCACAGGCAGATGCTTAACCACTGAGCCTCCAGGAGCCCCGACATGAAATTCTTAAATAAATTCCTTTTCCAGTTATTACTGCCGCGTGAGAAACCGCCCTAATGCTTAGTGGTGTCAATCACCCATATTCTTTTTTTTTTTTTTTTTTTTA
>PITA01018526.1:0-40082 GCA_004023965.1 Spilogale gracilis
TGCGCATTGATTTTGTATCCTGCTACATTACCAAATTGTTGTATGAGATCTAGTAGTTTGGGGGTAGAGTCTTTTGGGTTTTCCACATATAGTATCATGTCATCTGCAAAGAGAGAGAGTTTGACTTCCTCTTTGCCAAGCTGGATACCTTTTATTTCTTTCTGTTGTCTGATTGCTGTTGCTAGGACTTCTAACACTTAACTGACTTAGCCACCCAGGCACCCCTCTAGTTTCCTCTTAATACATCATTCTATCAGCTTCCTTATCTCATTTATTCATCTATTAATTCAAAAAATATTTACTGCTTTCTATGTGGCAGGCAGTGTTCTATGAATTTGTAAGATAACTTTGAACATAATAAGGCTCCATCCTGATGGAGTTAAACTATGATAGGAAAAGCAAACAACAAGTAAATAAATATACATAATGTAATAACAGGCAGTACTATAATTGAGAAAAAGTAATCAGGATAAGGGCAAAGAGGGAGTGAGCAGCAGTCAATGAAGATCTCTCTGAGAAGTTAACAATTAAATTAAGAACTGGATAATGTAAAATGAAAATGTAATATAATTATGAGAGAGGATAGTATTCCATGTAAAGGAAACAGCAAATGCAAAATCCTTAAGATAGGAATCAAGTTTGAGAAACAGTAAGAAAACCAATGTACCTGTTGCAGAGTAAGTAACAGAAGTACAGTTGAAAGTGATGTCTAGCCAGGGCCAATTCATTTAGATCTTTATAAGACATTAATAGGACTTTTGTTTTTATTTTATTTTTTTGGTTTTTTTTTTAAGTGAACTAAGAAGCCACTGAAGAGTTCTGAACAGGAAGCACATAATATGATTTAAATTTTAAAAGGATTCTACTACTTATTATGAGAAGAGACTGTGTAGTGAAGCCTGAGTAAGAACAGAGAAAATATCTAGAAAGTTATAGAGCAGTAGTCCAGGCAAAAGATGTGGTGGATGTAAAGAGATGTTGTCAGATTAACGATATATTTTGAGGGGGAGTCAATAAAAAATTCTATCTTCTCAACATCTCTATGTTTCCTAAGCAATTAATCATATTACTTTTTTTTAACAAAAAAGATAAAACAGAAAAAATATGGGACTTAATCATGAAAGAACAGAATGTTAAACTTAGCCATGCCTCCTGCCAACTTGGAGATCTAAGGATACCACTTATCCTCAGATGGCCTCAGATGTCTTATCAGTAAAATAAGAATATTTACTTTCTTTGTCTTCCTTACAGGACTTCTATGAAGGTCAAATGGAAGATCTTACAGATGAAGTTCTCTAACTTTAATTTAACCAACTTGCTAGACTAACAAAAACTTCTCATTGTCTTTATAAAACATAGATTGATATGAATGATTCCCTGAATACTTGATATTAGTAAACTCTACCTAGAATACTTAGACTCTCCTATTCCAGGCCTAATTACGTGTAGGTCAGTTAACTATACAGATGAAGATAGATAGATATAGATAGATGGATAGATTATATACATGCACATATCTCATGTATGTGTGTGTATATATATATGTGTGTATATATACTCACATATATACTATATATATATATATATATACTCATCTATATATTTATGTGTGTGTATATATAGTTGACACTTGAACAACATGGATATGAACTGCAGGGTCCACTGATATTTGGCTTTTTTTAAATAAATATAGTATAGTACTATAAATGTATTTCCTCTTATGATTTTCTCAATAAAATTTTTCTCTAGCTTACTTTATTATAAGAATACAGTATATAATACATATAAAATACAAACTACATGTTAATCCACTATTTATGTCATCAGTAAGACTTCCAGTCAACAGTAGACTATTTATAGTTAAGTTTTGGGGGCATCAAAGTTTTCAGGGAGTTAAGCTTTGGGGGAATTGAATGATATAGATATTTGATCACATGAGGCATCTGTACCTTGTTCAAGGGTCAACTATATATTCATCATATGTACAAACTAGTGTCAGATTATATTTATATATCATCTAGAAGGACCTGACACCTGCTTCAAAAGCATGTAAGTTCTTATTCTACTTTAAATGAACTAAAACCAAAAACTATACATAATGAATTTGGGATGGTTTGTGGAAGAAAAATCCACACAGAACTTCAATTATAGAACCAACACTCAACAAAAAAATCTTGTTCATTTATCAAGTGATTTGCAAATTGATGTATATTTATATGTTTTCATTTAAAATATATCTTTATTAGTAAATTTCTGCTTTAATCTCATTTCAATTAATCAACCAACTACATATATATATTGTTTCATTCATAAAGTATATCAAGTGCCTACTATAATTGTTTTCAGTAGGACCATTTATTAGAATTTCCTGGGGGACATTTTTAAAAAATGCAAGTGCCTAGGCCCAATCCTTAGAGACTGATTCTCTAAAATGGTTGGAGCTAGAAATCCCACTTTTACACAGAGTTAAGAACCACTGGCCTGCTAGGTAATAAGCAGTCTAATGATACAGAAACAAAATATATTTACCACTCAAAGAATTGACAATATAATGATAGTGACAGAAAAATAAATTTTCCAATCACAATAAGGTGCTAAGTTAACTCTATAAGAATATGCCAGATGTTATAGAAAAAAAGAAGGGAAAAAAACTAACTCTGATTTGGGCAGGAAAAGAGGAAGGCGGTGGTCAGAGTTGGTTTCATGGAGGTAGTATTTTAACTATGAGATAAAAAGTAATGAGGGATGGGGGGCGGTGCCCGGGTAGCACAGTGAGTTAAGCATCCAACTCTTGATTTCAGCTCAGGTCATGATCTCAGGGTCCTGGGATCGAGTCCCTCTTTGGGCTCTGTTCAGCAGGGAATCTGCTTAAGGTTTCTCCCCCTCTCTCTCCCCACTCCACTCCCTGTTTGCATACTCTCTCTCTAAAATAATAAATAAATCTTTTAAAAAGTAACTGGGAATTCTCCAATTTCACTAAAGCTGGAAAGGATATTGTAGTTAGAAGCAACAGACTGAGAAAAGGCAGTGAGATATGAAAATACAGTGCTTTCAGGTAATACAATATGCTTAGGAAATCACGGAAATGAGGATGGAAAGGTAAACAGGAAGCCCATCTAAAGGGAACTACATATGGATCAAGTTAAGCAGTTTGACATTTATTGTATAGAGCAGTAGTTTCAAATTCTGTTGCATAGAATTAAAGTTCAGAAAAGGCACTTTGAGTATTTCACAAATATCTGAACAAATGAGCATTCAAATGTATACATACTGAACTGAGATTGCAATAAACCAATGTATTAACTTTTTTGCGAACCTTGATTTCTTCTACCATTTCTGTGTTTTAGAACTTCTTATACATTTGTCACTGATTATAAGGGTTGTAGCTTTATACTTTCACTTTTTTAGAGCCAGAAAAAGTCCTACTACCTGCCAGGATAATAATATAAAGCAAAGCCCAAATATAAAAAAACAAGCTTTTTATAATAGCTGTATAATTTATTATAATTTGTTTTTAACTGTATACCAATAAAGTATATTTATTTGTTTTAATAGATGTTATTTACAGGGTTTCACATTAGACTTTGTTTGTAGAGCATCACTGTTCTAGGGAAACCAACATAAAATTTTAGCAGGAAAATGACATAATGAACATATAGTTCAGAAATAACCATATTATAACATAACAAAATCAACTGAAATGGGGTAACAAGAGGTGAGAGGATCAGGTAAGAAGTGATTTCAAGAGACTAACCAAGAAACTACAATAGAATACAGGTCCCAGAGATGGCAAAAAGGGAATAAATTTCAGAAATACAAAGGAAATGGAATAGATAGGTTTTGATGACTCATCAGAAAATAAAGAAGAGGATGGTTTTCAAAAGAGATTACAGATTTGTACTTTAATTTTGGCCATGTGGAAAAGGTACAAGTACCCAAAAGGTGCCAACTGTTTAGTACTCAGAATAGAATGTTCTTTGCACATTTAATCAGTGAGTCCAAATGAAGTCCCCATTTTAGTAACAGTTCTAATTTTGAAACATCCTTAATCCATTTTTATATATTATATTATAGTCCAGGTAGCCTAAAGTACAATCACAGAATCACTTTTAAAATTAACTATATTGCTATCCAAAGATGCCATAATACCTTCCCCGTTTAGTAACATTTTAATACTATCAGTGTTCCACTTATATAGCTACCTATCCTTCTAATTTCTTTGAAAGTATAATTTTGTTACCTATATTATAATAGCCTACTGCTGATAGTCATTCCACCAAGAATAAGGTGATTTTAAAAACTTTAAGAATAGAAAAATAAACATTTTATCACCTTTTCCAAGTTATATGTCTCTGTCACCTAATTGTCTTGTTTATCTTTCCAATAACCTTAAGTCAGAAGAACAGAAATACTTATTACCACACTACAGATGGAAAAATCAAGGTTCAAGGGAGATAAATGGCTTGCCCAAAATACATAGCTGGCAAGTGACAGAACTTTAAATACAAAGCAATCTGATTCCTAGGCCAGTGTTCTTCCTACCATGCCATATATTTCTGAATTAATGCATATTTAATTTCTGCCACTTCTCATGTCTATTTCCTGTCTGAATAAATGAGAAAATAACTGTATATCTCATTTTCCTCTCTTACGTCCACCCATTTCCCCTGAAAATTTTAATTTAAAACCTTCTCTCCCAAGTTCAAAACCTCAACAGTCCAATGCTACCCTGCCATTCTGTTTCAGATTGGCATTGGTCTATCTTTTCTATATAAATTTTATCTTGATCAAAATTCTCCTGCCTCACATTCATGAACAAAGAGAATATGGAAATTTTTTCAGAATCTTGGAATGGAAACAGTAATATGTCAAAGATTAGATAATTAGCATTATTCTCCTACTAGCAGTTCAAATTTGACCCCTCGGATCCTTTTATATATTTGTCTCATGATCAGTATTAAGCCCCTAATCTGACAAAATATCTATTTTTTTCAATTTGAGAATGAAATTATACAACTTCATAGACAAAATTTTATGCATACAAACCTCATAGGGTAGAATTATATCTTTTAATATGACCTAATTCTAAATAACTCACTTTTACGAAAGTTAATATGTAATATTTTAGTAACTACAGATTTAATGTTTTTATAATGACCCTACTGGGAATGGAGACTAAGCCAATAATTGAAACTTATTTCATTATATATGTTAATTAACTACAAAAATAATTTTAATAATTTCAAATTCTTTTGAAGTACCAAAATATTTAATAATTTGATTTCAAAAATTTATTATTTGTTCTTATATGTTCAAATATTTTAAAACTATATTCATCAGTATCATATGAATGACTTAGTAGCTTTTTAAATTGTACGTGGTAGGTCAAAAACAGTTCTAGGCTACTCCCCAAAAAAGAAACAATAAAAATTATAAACTATGTCAGCCAATATAACAACATCTATATGTAACATTTATTTTGTAAATTCTCATCTCTCCCCATGAGAATCTCTTTCTTTTGCTTATTCATTAGAAGTTGAACATTAAAGCATAATTACCTAAAATGTTTCCTCACTAAACCAAAAAACAGGTTATTTTTTTAAGTTCTTACGAGAATTAAATCCATGGCACTTGTTTATTAAGACTCTGGGGATGTTTTTCTACAGAATTTTAAACAATGACTACAAAACAATACCGTTAAATCTTTTAAAATGCATGTATTCCTTTAGCTATTATCTACTTACTTCTAGCAACATCTTAATAACTTTAATCATTTTATACTGCACAGTGACATAAAATAACAACTAGTTTCTCTGAGTGTCAACAAGAAATTAACCAGAATGATTTTTCCTTCAGTTTTCTACTTATACATAAATATTACATTAAAAATTTTGTCCACAATTTGGGTCTTGTTCTGCAGATTCTACTTTTTTATGTTTGCTTACTTCCACTTTAAACTACCATAGCTTTTTAAATTGATGCTGAAATCAATGCCTAGAATATCTTTATTAATTCAAACATCTATCTATAGAGTTTCCTGCCCAGGACCACCACCTAATGCTGGCATCTCAACAATTTCCAGTCCCTAGTGTGGAGGTTTCTTTTTTGTTTTTGTTATTATTGTCTCCTCACAACAGTAAAATAAAGAAATATTTGTCTTTAAGCCAATTCAAAACTTACCTTAGAAATCTGGAAATACTCTGAAGTCAGGGTTTCCTGAATCTCCTCTTTGAGAACCCCTGCAGTCCCTCCTGGATGTATGGAACCACTTCCGGCCCCACCACCACTGTTACTGCCACTGCTGCTACCACTGCCAGGGGAGGAGGCCGTTAAGCCATCCAAAACTTTTCGGAAATTAAACTTCTTCATTTTAGAAACTGTTGAGAAATTCAAAGGAAAGGGTGACTTAACACATGGACTTACACTTGGGCAAAAGTGCTTAGCTTTTCACTAGTCAAGGCAGTAGCCAGCCCCCCCGTTTTACAAGCATTGGCTATAAATGACTAAAAAAAGAGAGAGAGAGTCATACTTCATTTTGTCAAATTTTAATTCAAAAAAAGAACATCTTTAAAAAAGAAATAATAAAATGCAACTCTAAAAGCAACAGTATTTCCTCCTCATACATCCAATTTTCGAGGACTTTATCCCCAGCTGTAGCTACGCTTTATCAGCACTGGGGTAAAAATAAAAGGCAGTGTCATCATCGTCATTAGCATTATATCATCATTATTATTATACAATCGGACCGGAGTCTAACAGACCAAGACTCTGTCTCTCTCACGGGCGGGCTTTCCTTCTAAAGGTTCGGCTCAGAATATTTTCAGAAAAACGATGTTGGGGTTTTGCGGTGGGAGAGCCAATATTTACTATCACCTTCTAGGCTCTCCCCCACCATCTTCAATGCTCCCTTTTTTTCAGTAGGTAACGAGGGGTAGGCCTTTTTCCATGTCCCAGTCCCAACAGCCGGACCCCAAAACATCTGCGGGTGACCCAACAGCAACAGCCGACGGAAGGTGCGAGCAGCAGCGCCTGCTGCCTCTGCTTCTTCCAGCGCTCCCCCCCCCCACACTTCCCTCCTAGCGCCTCCTGCCCTCCTCCCTCTTCCCCCTCCACCCACCTCCCACCCCGCTCAGCCCGCAGCCGCCGCCGCGATCGCCCGCCGGTCCGCTCTCCCCGCAGCACCGCGGCGGCTCTTGGGGGGACGTGAGGCAGTGTCGGCGACAGCTGCGGCCCGAGTCCCGCCTCAGCCTGCTGGGTGCGCAGAGCCTCCGCTCCTGCCGTGTCTCCCCCGGCCGAGTGCCTAGGCACCGAGCACACACAAACACCCTCACACAGACATTCGCGCGCCAAGCCGGAGCACACGCAACCCTCACACAGAAATTCGCGCGCGGGCGCTCACGCTCATGAACATACACACAGGTGTGAGGGAGCCGCGGCTGGACAGCGGCGTCAGCGTCCCAGAGGGATGACTATTTGCCCCCCGACTTAGGCACCTTCCTCGGCCGCCAGTAGTCACCAGCCAGCCGGAGAAGCTGAAGGTGCGGTGGGAGGCGGGCTCGCAGGGCGGGATTGCCGCCGCTTCTCCGATCACTCTGGTCCTGGCGCCCCGCGCTCTCCGAGGTCCTAATCAAGCAGGCAGGCTCCAAGGAAGGCTCCGCCCTCCCACCGTGGGATGCAAGCCACGCCCCTGATACGCCCCCTGGTTCGCCCCGCCCCCTCCACCTCGGGCGGTGCGGCGCCGGAGAAAGGGGCGGCGAGCTCCGGGACGTCAAAGGGCGGGAGCAGCCTCGGCTCCAATCCTGGGCTCCATAGGGCCAAGTTTCTCGGTCGCGAGGCGCGGAAGAAATTTGGGGATAGGCGGAAGGAAAAGCCAATGAGAGCGGGAGGGGAGACTTTAGAAAGGTAGGTGAAGTATTTGATTGACGGCGAGATTGGCCAGTATGCTGGGGGGGGAGGGTCGTGTTTGGGGGTCTGTAATTGGCGCTACCTGTTGAAGGACGGAAGTGTGAATCAATAGAATGCCTAGAAGCGTGCAAACTTGGGCGCCCGGAGTTCGAGGCTGCTGGAACTGTTTCCCTAGGTCTGACCCTGGATAATATTGTGAACTGGGCAGGTGATTTTTCAGTTTATCACCTCTACTCGCTCTCCAGGTGCATCTACCGAGCTTCCCTTACTGTTTTCCATTTGCATAATTGCTTAACAAGTCACCTCTGCCAGAGAGAATTGTATTTCAGTAGATTTTTGGAATATTTAGCCTTTCAGATCCTAAGGAATAGATTGCTTACCTTGTTCCCTCTAATACGTAGAATTACTCCTTCCTCCCATTTTCACATACACAGTATTTAAAGAAACATTTCTCTAAACCGTGTCAGTAATATATTTTAAGCTTTTTCTTTGAGTTACAGTAATCATTTTATAGATGCACTATTTGGTGCAGGATTAGAAACAACAGCATCAGGGTGGGAAAATTTGGTTCTGAGCTCTGACTTGATATTGAATTGTGGAAAATTTAGACCTTGATATCTTTGTGAAAATGAAGAGCAACTCGGGGCCATAGCTAGCTTTAGACTTCAGTCTGGGCAATACAAAAGAGCTCATTAGTAATCATCTCATCTAGTCTAGTCTTACATTTTAGAGATCTTCTAGGATGACTTGTCCTTTTTTTTTTTTTTCTTTTTTTATTTCCTGGTGGAGTAAGAGGATGGAATGAAAGGGAAGACCTGAAAGAGAAATGATTCGTCCAAGGTCACATAGCAAGGAAATAGAGATGGATTAGAGACAGGTTTTCGGATCCTCAGATCAATGCTCACTTTCTCCTTTTGAATTTTTCAGTACTTAAGTTCTATTTTACTCCTTTTGGAACCTTTCAAAGACCTCCCCAATTGCCACAGCTTTATATATTTCTTCTATCTTGTCTAGCACCTAGTGCAGTGTTTCACATATAAGAGGCACTTAAAGGATTTTCAACAGTTGGTTTATTAATGGTTATTAGTAAAAGATTTAAGAGATAATACCCATTTATATCCTATCTGCGAGAGGTAAAAGTAAGGGTGGAAACAAATGGCGTGTCTGATGAAAACTAGATCTTCATAGGGTTCCAAATTCTATATTGGATTCCTAACAATATGTACCTTTGTCTTTACTCTTTTTCTACTTTTTTCTTCCTTTCTTCCCAGCTCATTTCACCTCCAAGCATGAGTACCTATTAAGGCTAAAGAGTTTGCTTTTCTCTTTTTCCTTAACTCTTTGAGAAGTAGCATTTATTATCTAAGATAATGATTATTAGATGCCCTTGATCCTTTCATCAGAAACTCTATTGACAACTCTTTAATTTTCAAACAAATGAAAATAAGCCTTTAGCTAGTGATGGTTTGGTCTTTTAATGAGAGTGAAGAAGATATCCTGATTCAGCAAAAGGAGAAGTAAAGTTTATAAGAAAGCCCCCAAAACCACTCATCACTAACACTGTACTATCTTAGCAACCTGGGTGGTGGTTTTATTCTCAAAACTGGGGAGAAATTGAGAACAAAAGACACAAAACAGATTGACAGAGACTCTGTTTTTAAGACCCCGTAGGGAATTCATTGGCCTACTTGAGTTAAAAAAGAGGTAACAGAGTAGATATTCCTTCAGATGGGACAACAAATAGGAACGGGAAGTGAAAGAAAAGCCAAGTCAAAATATATAAATGTTTCTAACAAATATTAGATGTCTAAAAAAATATGATTAGAATGCTGAGATTGTGGAATCTTTGGGATTATTTTAAATCTCTTTGTTCTTTCACAATAGATAGCATAGTGTCTTGTACATAGTAAGTGCCCAGTAAATATTAATTTAAATAAATGACAGCAAGTAAAATTTTAACATAATTGCAATCTCATAGAGTGGGAAACTGTGGACAGAAAATATTGTAATGCCAATTCAGAAACTGCACAAGGGACAGAAATGAGGAAAAGACAGAGTGCATTATATATGTAGACATCACAAACAATTATAGCTTGAAAGTTTTACAAGGTGAGAGAAGTACAATGACATAGTTAAGGGAGAAAATTCCATTCTTAATCAATTAAAGAGGTACAAGTTGTTATCCTATAAATCATGTGGTAAAGGGAATGAACTACGTCATAAAATTGATGTAGAGAACTTTAGAATTGGTCCAGATAATATAAAGGAGAGTTTGTTTATTCTACTGCAAACTAGAATACTTCATTTTGAAGAGTTTCTGATAAACCATAATATGGCAAGTATGAAGACTGCACAAAGAAAAATAGTCTGTTTTGTCCTTGAGACAAAATCATCATCAAAATCTAATACGCTGGAAGGGATTTTAAAATACATGTTAAAAATACATTACAACTCACTTTGAGGGTTTGTGATCTTGGATTCAAGCCAACAACAGAAGCTAATAGAAGCTAATTTTCCACATCCTCAAAATAATTAAGTAGCTGTTGAAAGTATGTACATGTATGATACTTCACACAGAGAAGATTTGCTAAACTGATTAAGTTTAGAGAAAACTAAGCCAGATTGACAAAACACAGGTAAATGGTTTTGTACATTTATCTCTGTACATAAAGATAATTAATTCTACCAGTTGCTAAGCACCTATATATCAGATACTATACTATGAAATTTATAAACATCTCTTTTAATTTGATCCTTATAACTCAATGAGACAGGTGTTGTTTCATTTTGTAGATAAGGAAATTTGAGACTCTGAAACATATGAGACATGCATTCAAAGTCACCTACGTGGATAACCCAGTCTTCAAATTCAAGGCTATCTATCTTCTAAGATTCTACTCTTAATCACTGCCCTATTACTAATTAGAAGATTAAGTAGGACTTGGGATAGGAAAACAGTAAATGTTAATTCTTCTGAAATAGTGAATATATGTATATTAGTTTACCACGACTGCTGTAACAAAGTACTACAGACCAGGTAGACTTAAACAGAAACTATTTTTCTCACAATTCAGAAGCCTGGAAGTCCAAGATCAAAGTGTCAGCAGGTGTGGCTTATTCTAAGGGCTCTCTTTTCGGCTAGTATATGACATCTTACTGTGTTCTCATATGGTCTTTCCTCTTGGGTGTGCACATTCCTGATATCTTCTTATAAAGACATCAGTCATATTGGAGTAAGGCCAGTCCTAATGGTCTCATAAACTTAATTACCTCCTAAAGACCCTATCTCCAAATACAGTCACATTCTGAGGTATGGCCGGGGGGAGGGGGGGGACACAATGCAGTTCATAACAATATCACAAATTCAACATTCTTTGAAGAGAGCACCTACCATGAGCTGGAAATGTGGAAAAAGTTTTACATTCAGTTTTTCATTTAATCCTCATAACAATGAGGGATGGTAGCTATTGATCACCCCAATGCATTGGTAAGAAAATGGAACCAAAGAAAGTTTAAATAATATGTTCAATATCATATGTCTGGTAGGTTGTGAAATAGAAATGTGAACTTACGTAAATCATATCCAAAAGCTATTTCCTCATGCTGTTAGTGTGAAACCAAAAAATTCCATTATATACATATTTGGTATTAGAAAGGGAAATTACAAAATTTAAATATTAGGATAAAACAGACAGAACAGAAGAAGAAAAATATCTTGCTAAGGAATTTGGATACTAGAAATAAAAAGACATTTGGGGCTTGGAGAGAATGGGACTAGAAGCAAAGACTTTTGGGATGTCATGCTAATAGAAGTTCTTACCTCACAATAAATCTCAGTATAATTTGAAATATGTTAAGTGTCCCACTAAAATAGAAGAAAATCAGTTATTTAATAACTAATTAAACATACAGAGGGAGTCGTAAATTGTTCAGAAAAGCTGTAGTCTCAGTGAATATCAAAACAGCTGGAAGGAGACTTTGGGTAGAGGAAAG
This sequence comes from Spilogale gracilis, assembly GCA_004023965.1. Taxonomy (NCBI): domain Eukaryota; kingdom Metazoa; phylum Chordata; class Mammalia; order Carnivora; family Mephitidae; genus Spilogale; species Spilogale gracilis. The sequence goes on from PITA01018526.1 coordinate 11,899, forward strand.
CCAATGACCATTGCAAGACTTACTTCAAGGCCAGACTGGCAATTGTTGATATTAGCAGTGTGAATATTTCCAATCTGCTTGCTGTGAGGTGCTGGATCCTGAACTGAGCAACCTAATTTATCACTCATTTCCAACCCCTTAATCAAGTTATAGCACTACCCTTTATTATTTGCCAGTTTAAGAGTTAGAATTTCGTTAAGAGAACACAGTTGAAAAACACGTTCCACCTATATCCTTTCTGGCAAAATTTTCAAGAGGATTAGGAATTATCTTTCCTTCCTAAATTTTCATCTGATTTTTTCTACATCCTTCAAGAGGGGTACTGGTTGATAGTTATCAGCTTTTTGTTATATGGCAGGAAATAGCAAGCGGCCTTAAAATCTCTTATTCAGGCTACTCCAAGTGCACAAGGGGAGAAACCACAGGGTTAATTAAATAATGCCATAGCTCTCATGACAAACAGGCAGAGGTCATTAGGATAGACCCAAAACATACAAAGTATGGCTCAGCACACAATGACAGAATTATAAACAGAACTCATGCATTCTAGGGCAAAACTCAAATATTTGCTATTAAACATGTAATTAAAATCAGATCTCTTGTGCCTCTTTTATTTTTTTTTGTACATCCTTTATTTATTTATTTGACAAAGAGAGAGTGCACAAGCAGGGGAGCAGCGGGCAGAGGAAAAGGGAGAAACAGGCTCACTGTAGAGCAGGGAGTCCAAGGCGGGCCTTGAGCCCAGACCTAAGGTGAAGGCAGACAGTTACTAACTGAGCCACCCAGGCACCCCTTTTGTGCCTCTTTTAAAATAGATTTTCACATATCTATCCATCACATTGGGATGCGGTAAGAGAAAGGGATTTAGTGGTGGGACAGGCTAGATTTCCTAGCTGGGGCACTAACAAGCCCTTTCAGCCCCTAAGTCTTAATTTTTCCTTTATATAAGCTATTTTAAGGAAAATGAGGTTGTATATGTAAAAGCGACTTGTAGAATGCAAACCACTATACAAATCTATGGTTACTATATCATTATTCTTTTGCTTTAGTGAAACTGTTTATAGGAATTGACTTGAGTTGAATTTATTTTTCAATTACCAATATAAAAGTCTTGCATCTGTAGATTGTTGCTGAAACTGAAGGAGAGGAAGAGGGTTTGGTCTGGATGATCTTTAATCTTTCAAATCCAAAATTCTCTTTATATGATTTATTTAGTCAAGGTTCACCGTATTCTTTTCCTAAATACTACAAAGCCTTATTGAAAAGATAATTAAAAGGATACCTATGTGGGTACTGGCCAACAGAGATTAACTGCAGCCTACAGTAGATACAGAAATCCTAAAAATTATCTACCAATTAAAGATTCCTGGAGATCACATTTTTTATTAATATTTCCACTTATGTACACTGCCCATATATCTGATTATAAAAATAAAGTGTGCTTATTATAAAAGCTTTAGATGGGTATGTGGGTGACTCAGTTGGTTAAGTGTCCAACTCTTGATCTCGCTCAGGTCTTGATCTTAAGTGTTGTGAGTTCAAGCCCCACATTGAGCTCCATACCCATGGAGCTTACTTAGAGGGAAAAAAAAAACTTCTGAAAATGTAGACATTTATTTCTAGTCCTTTTCAGAACTAAACATTTTTTTAACTAAACATTTTGTTGTATGCTTTTTCCACTTCATTAAATATTGTTCAGAAATACCATTTTGAAATAAAACCAAACTATGAAAGTAAAAAAAAAGAAACCATTTTGAGTGTCATATGGATATTTACATGACGTACTTAATCATTTTCATAATCTTAGATATTTTATTTCTAATTCTACACTATTATAAATATGGGGAGAATATTTTTATACTAAATCTTTGGCAAAGTTTAGGGTTTTTTTCAAAATTGTGCTTTATATATTAAAAGTTTACATAATATTAATTTCTTAGACAGGAACTCTTCAATTGGATTTTTTAGAGGATATTATTATGTCAAAATAATATGTCTTCATACTTAGTTCTAGATTTTCTTTATTTTATTTTTATTTATGTATCTGTTTCTAATTTAAGTTCAATTAACATATAGTGTCTTATTAGTTTCCTCAATCATTCATCAGTCTTCTCTAACACCCAGTGCTCATTACATCAGGTGCCCTTTTTAATGTCTATCACCCAGTACCCCAGCCTCTTACCCCCTTCCCCTCCAAGGATCCTCAGTTTGTAGGATTAAGAGTCTCCTATGGTTTCTCTTCCTCTCTGGTTTCATCTTTTATTTTTTCCTCCCTTCCCCTATGCTCCTCTCTTTTGTTTCTTAAATTCCACATATGAGTGAGATCATATGATAATTGTCTTTCTCTGATTGACTTCACTTAGCATAACACCCTCAATTCCATTCATGTCACTGCAAATAGCAAGATTTCATTTAAATTTAAATATTATTTTTAAAAGGTTATACCAATTTATATCTTCATTAAGAGCTTAGGTCCCTTTGGAAAACTCAACAATGAACCTTTTTGTAAAGTAATATCCCATACCACCTGTATTGACATTTTTTGTTTAGATTTCTTTTGTGTTTGAAAACAATTCAGAAAGTTTTTAAATGATAAGAATTTAAGTCTAATCACTAAACAAAACAGGAAAACATGACAAGGAAAACATAACTTCAGTAAAGCTTGTATTTTTCAGACTAGTGGAAAAAATATAAATTTTCATAGAACTTTAAGTTTAGAAAGAAACTTAGTAATTCACGTTTGATTTCTAAATTTAAAAAGTAATAACACAAACTTCTATTCAGCTGTATCAGCAAATTAAAATTATAGTTTTTATATGTTGTTATTTGGGGGGAAATGTGAGAAACTAAGCACGAGGGGAACCTGAAAATTAGACAAATATACACCTACAGAAGAATAATTTCACAGGAAAACAACCAAGTCTTACGAGAATTTTAAGGCTCTTAAAACCACGTTGGGGGCGCCTGGGTGGCTCAGTGGGTTAAAGCCTCTGCTTTCAGCTCTGGCCATGATCTCAGGCCTGGATGATCTCAGGCCTGGGATTGAGGCCCACATCGGGCTCTCTGCTGGGCGGGGAACCTCCTTCCTCCTCTCTCTCTGCCTGCCTGTGATCTCTCTCTCTGTCAAATAAATAAATAAAATCTTAAAAAAAACCACATTGGGTTTTTGCCACTATAACCTAAATAGAGATGTGAACCCTTGTAATTTGTTATATAAACTGAAACTGAGAGCAAGATGCGGACTACAAATTATAGATTCTCTGGCCCTCATCTAAGATAAAAATACAAGGGTTGACAGACTTCCTTGAGTTTGGAATGACTTGTGAGGGATATGCATTTGTTTTCATGATGGCAATCACCATATACCAGATTAATTTTTTATAATGGCTAACAACAGGTTAAGATGTTAAGATTTTATAAACATCCATATTAATTATTAGCCCTGCTAAAATTGGCACATTAGAGTTTTAGGGAATAAGCTGGGAAGCAAGCATGACTTTTCTTTACCATAAACAAAGCTCCAAAACAGAATCAGAAGAGTAGGAAGAGAATGAGTAACTTCTTGCCTGTCCAATTACAGGCTTTAAGACAAAGAAAACCCTCTATGTGTGTCCTGTCTGGCCATGCAGGATAAGCTTTGTGTTTCAATCACCTCCTTGGCTAGCTTGGCTGACAAAACATTGTTGTTCTCTTAACCTTTGTAAAGCTAAGGAACTTTACAAGTTTTTTTGTTTTGTTTTTTTCCCAATAACAGCCAGTGATTTATGGCTTCTTCTTGTTCTCCTCAGTTAGAAAAACAAATTCTATGTCTTTGCCTTATTCTTTCCTCCCCATTATTTCCACTCTCTATTGTCTTTAGCCATAATCCTTCTTTAATGCAAATATTACTTTATTTTGCATAATTTTCCAAGGGTGTCTGTATATAATGTGCTTTAATATGGAAGCCAAATTTCTTGAATTTTCTAGGACAGTTGCTCTTTAAAATATTCTGTACCATCGTTCTCGTAAACTATCAAAACCATCTCATAATACAGACAGTTCCTCAACAAATTCCACTGTCTTCCATGATGCCATTTTTAACTCTGAGTGGCAAAAATATAGGGGAGATACACAATGGTGTATTTTTAAGAACAGGAGCTCTGAGTTCAGACATACCAGAGTCTGTTACTTATTCAGTGTGTGACCTTGGACAAGTTATTTAACTTATCTGTCTTTCAATTTTCTTATCGATAAAATTACCCACCTCAGGGCTCCTGGGTGGCTCAGTCAAACATCCAACTCTTGGTTTCAGCTCAGGTGGTAATCTCAGGTTTTTGAGATGGAGCCTGCGTCAGGCTCTGCCCTGGGCGAGGAGCCTGCTTAAGATTCCCTCAATCCCTCTTCCTCTACCTCTCAAATAAAAAGAAAATAATTACCAAACCCATAGGATGGTTGTGAAAATTAAGTGATTCAGCACACCACCTAGCACATAGGAAATCCTCCACATGTTAACTATTAACTTTCAGTCTCAAACATCTCATATGAATGTTGATAATCATAAATTAATTTACCACTAAATTAAATTTACTAGTAAAGTAAAAGACCTTAACATGAAAACTACTAAAATGCTATTTGTTATGGATTGGACCTTGGGAAGTAGGAAACTGGGTATTTGTAGATTGATAACTAACTAGTCCTTTAGAAAGGAAATCTCTGTAGAAACTGTTAAACTTGGCTAGATTCAGCAGAGGAATCCAGAATGGTAAATCTTGGAAAATAGGCAATTAACTTAGTCATATTATCTATTTAATAAATATTATGTCTTCAGGCTGAATCCTAACGAGAACTTACTAGCAAAACAGGACAAAAGAAAATGTATCTATAGAACAATAATGATTTGAATAGGTTTAAAGATTTTCAACATGCAAACAGTTTTCCAAATAGAAAGAAAATGTGTAAACTCAGTCTCTTTGTCCAAACTCCAGAATGGAAGAGAGTTCTTACTGTTATTGTTTGCTTGCTTGTTTGTTTTTTTGTTGTTGTTGTTGTTTTGTGGCTTTTATTTATGTTTTTCTCATTAACAATTTTTGAGATCGGAATTACATTGGAACCCATTGATTATTGTAAAATCTTTCCTGATAATCCACATGAAGTATTCAGAGACTTGCCAAGAAATGCTGGAAAATAACTGAAAAGAATAAACAATTAATAAGCAAGCAGAGTTCTTCAAACAAGGACAGGGGTGTAATGTGCCATCATTTCAACAGCAGATGATGAAAATGACAATGCAAATATTATATTAACTAATATATGTCTTGGCTGAATTTTTTATTTCTCTTCATGTAATTGTGTACTTTTTGATGAAGGTTATTCATTATTTGATGTATAATTAAATGTGATTTAAATTTTACACTACTGTAAGACTTTTATTTTTCTTGAAAGAATAATTCATGATAACTACCAATTCTTGCTCAAGTAAAAAGAAAATTTGTTTACAAATAAAAGAAAATAAGCCTTTCATAAGAATATGTGCTCTGATCTGTAAATTTTAAGTGTGGTTAAACCATATTTATAATTTATTAACTCAGATTTTTATAATTAAAACTCAGAGTTTTCCACAGTCCAAGAAAGAAATAAGGCTGAAGAAATCAATGGTGGTAGCTATGAAAGCATATATATTCCAAAACATTTGAGAAGCAAAGGAGTTGATATAGAAGGAGCCATATTCCCCTTATGCATACCAGACTTAATGAAGGCCTTAGCCTCACATAATGCAGGATGAAAAAAGAGGAAAAGCACTGAGAATAGATATGAGTCAGCTTTATAATCTGCTTACAAGCAGTCATTTTTGTCTATTTTGTTCATGGTTATATCAATGGTACTTAAAATATTGTCTGGAACATAGTAGGTTTTCCAATAAATATTTGCTGAACAAAAATGCTACTACATGATATTGATGCTTCATGCTAGACTTTCAAGCCTGAATTTGAAGATGTGATTAAGCCATAAATCAGATAAAATGCTTCACTTATTCAACAAATATGTTTTGTGTTTCTCTTGTGCACTAAGTAGAATGCTATATGCTACAAGGGACAAAGAAACAAAGAAAAAGAGTAATACTGACTTGAAAAGCTGATAATAATTGAGTATAAGGGTGATAGACATGTAAGCAGTTATAAAACACTGCTATGAGGTTATGAGAGTAATGTGAATGGTATAAGCAGAGCCCTGTGATTACATTGAAAGAATAACCAATTATTTCTTCCAGGTGCCTCAATAAAAAGGTGTATTATTGATAAGGTTGGTTTAAGTGAATCTTGGATCTTTTTCTGTACTTCTTCCTCAACACAGCTCTATGTCGATCACTTCTTTGAGGTCTTTCTACCTCCTCCACTGGATCATCTTCCTTTTTCTAACTCCTAAAGATTCAAGACGCAAGTAGAATATGAGCAGGAATTAGTAGTTGTCAGAAATTACTATTTCAGGAAGTTTGGTAGTAAAGGAAAAGAGGAAAGCAGAAAAAAAATGAAAACATAAAAAGGGACTGGTCAAGATAGGAATGAATAATATTTTGGGACAGAGAAATAAAAGCCAGGAACAAATGATTAAAGATTCAAGAGTAGTATAGGTTAACCAATAAAACAAGGTCATAGTCTACAACAACAACTTCATAACCTTCCTACTTTTCCCAACCTCCAGCTTCTCTCTCTATACTGCAACCATAGCTGAAGGCTTTGTTCTGAATAGAGAAAATGGAAGCCATTAAATAAAAATGTTCTAGTCTTCCTACCCTCAGTCTTTAAGACAATAACAACATCAGAAAGATTTCTCCTACTAACAGCTCCTACCTCCTACCTTGTTCCCACCTTCTCCCATTTAACCACACTCTTCTACTTCTACCAAACTTCTTTTATCTTTCTCTCTATAAGGATGACAATTAAGAATCCCTGGAAATCTCTCACCTTCCCTATATGCGAAATTATGATAGTTTACCTTGATTCTCCAAGCTATGGTTTATTTGGGGTACAAAAATATCCATGAGAAAAAGAAAAAGGCCTACCCAATTATAAGTGAACATAACATATTTATTCACTCTACAGTAAGACTGGTGAATGTATGGTGAAGGAAGGATTTTCTTTCTTTTGCCACACCAGAGAGCATGCTTTATCAAAGAGAAGGAAGAATTAGAAGATTCCTATATTGCAGTGTTATGATAGGCTTTATTTAGGTTCAGTTAGAATAACAATTCCCTTAGCATATTACTTTTTAAATCATTTAAACTTCTTTAAAAATCCTGCATATTATCTTTTTGAATCACTTAAACTGCTTTAAAAATCCCAGATTAAACTCCTTTAAAAATCCCTACTTTAGAGTTTTCATGGTGTTTTGATTTTCAGATAAAAATAAACAGAAGCCCATTATTCTGCTCACTTTGGCATTTAGATTTTTTAATACAATTAAAAAGCAGGCTTGCCTCCTGGGTGTAATGGGTATAAGGAGAGCTTCTAGCTGTAAGAGTCAATCAATCGGGAAGGGCATTTGTGGGTAGGAGTTGTGAAAAATTGCCAGCTTGACCTTGAAAATAATGAAAAATAATTGAGACTAGTAGCAATGAGCATTTATTTCCCATGTGCTGCAGTTTCTCTCACATTTTTAATTTGGTTTTAAATTTTTGTCCCTACACCTACTCACACATATTCTGTGCACTATTAACATCATAATATATATTAACGAGCCCTCACAGCTGGGTGACAAGCTTCTTCTAGCAAGCTAATAACATCACTTTGACTCAATGCATAATGTAATCTAATAAAACTGTGTCATGTGCACTGAGAAGCAGTCAGAATAAAATAGTTCACCCATCTAAAGAGGCAGCAATTAGAAATACAGCTATACTAGCAAAATGATCCTGATTTATATAGTGCAGTGGATTTTGTGTCCTTGTATATATTTCTTTGATTCCATATATATACATTGTGGTGGGTAGATATAAAATGATAGAGTTTCAAAGGTAGAAAAGATATAAAAGGACATATACTATCATTAACTCTTAAATATTTAAGTTATCTCAACATCTGTTTCAAGTGGTCATCCGAAGTGTCTGAACACTCTCTGCACCCTCAACATCCTACCTTTAACTATCCCTAGCAATAGCAAGAAGGAATAAAATATTACTAGAGAAGAAGTTTTAAACTTTGTCTACACAATGGAACATCCTTGGAAATTTTTTTTTGAAGATTTTATTTACTTATTTGAGAGAGAGAGCACACAAATATGGGAAGGGTTAGTGAGAGGGAGAGGAAGTCTCAAGCAGACTCCACACTGAGTGTGGAACCCCACGCAGGGCTTGATCCCATAGACCAGGAGATCTGAGCCGAAACCAAGAGTTGGACACTTAAGTAACTGCACCCACCCAGGCACCCTGCCTAGGGAACTTTTAAAAATCTCTAAGCTAAGGTTGCCAACCAGATCCACTAAATCAGAATCTCTGGACTTGGAACCCAGAAAACAGAAAGCATTTTTTTTAACACTTTCGAGGTGATCCCAAATGCATCTAAGACTGAGAATCATCTCTCTAGAGGCAACACATCTGAAAATAAGAAATTGTTTTTATAGGAAGCCAAAATTAATCAATCAGCAACTTTAACCTACTGATCAGAAAAGAAGTTTTCTTAGGAATTCTCAGCAGAGGGAAAAATTCTCTTTTGGGAAGATAAAAAATCAAATAATAGGTTATTTTTATAAAGCATGAGTAAAAGTTTCAAAATTATAAGTGACAGACATCATATATAAGTGCCATTTATTTTTTAATCCTTGAAAGAAATATACCTTTCTTTAAACTTTTGCATATTTGAGCAGTAAACCATGTCTTAAGAGGATCAGACAGAGAACGTTTCATCTAGAATCTGTCTCTATGGACTTGATCCTGTTACTCCTTCTCTACCCATGAGATGTCTGCCCATCTCTTTCTCAGATGAGATATGCAAATGTTTTCTTTTAGGACACTGAATGATGGCTCCCTCTATACTTTAGTAGAGATATCACAAAGTATCAATCCTGCAAAAGTCCCCAGGACATACGGTAAAATATTGAGACTGTAAAACATCTCAAGATAATGTTCCCTTTCTTTTTTGCTTTACATAGATATATGTATCAGGATCATGTTCAAGTGACTGATTATCAAGTTCATCCATTCTCAAAAGAAGAAACCATTGTCAATTCCCTGATGTTTCAGCTGAAGCTAAATGGGTAGTCTAAGTATAGTAATCATCCTTCCACATGAAGGACTTTAGAAATATTTAATAACAGATATCAATTCTTCTTTAATTTCTTTCTTCTCTAGATTGAATGTATCCTCAAATTCTTCAACTATTCCTCATAAAACATAGATTTACTTTCTCTCAATATCTCGGTCTCATTCTTCCTATTGCTTGGCAGATACCTATAGTTCTCGTAATTATGGTTCCCAGAAATATGGAGGTTACCTTCTTGGTTCTAGATACAATAAAATAGAAGTCCTCTTACTTGAAACATTGATCAATATTTGGAAAAAAAATTACCATAATGAAGAACTGTTAAATTAGTGATAATCTACTGCTACATGATGGTATACTATTGCTGAAATTTATAGTCTCAGGTCTAAGCAATTAAAAGAATGAAGTTGCCATTAACTGGTTAGGGGAGAACTTAGGAAGAAGAAAGTTTTGGAGGGACTTAGTGTTGGACCTTTTAATATTTTGGTGCCTGTTAGTTGGTAGTTGGATATTTAAGTCAGATATTCATGGAAGAGGTCTGAGCTATATTGGGCTGACATACCTTAATTTGGGCCCAGTAAAACCCATTCCAGACTTCTGAACTATAGGACTGTGAAATAATAAAATAGAAAATTAATACACCCTGGACATGCCCTTATGTTTAGGAACCCGTCTTTGTATGACCCTAAAAGTTCTCCTATTTCCCTACTTCTAGGCCTACCCCAATTTATTCTGCCACCACTTCAAACCTTGGAATGACCATGCAATTTGGGCAACATGGTATAATTAATGCACTAGAGTTTGCATAGGCATTGAAGCCATATTTGATTGCAAATTCTAGTCTTGCCACTATCCATCCATATGGCTTTAGCTAAATTACTTAACCTTCCTGAGCTCTAATTACCTTTCCCTTATCTACAAAAGAGAGATAATAAGGCATATCTCTTATTAGGAGGATTAGTAATAATATCTATAAATGCACCTAACAACATGCATTGTATATACTAGGTACTCAATTAGTGGTAGCAATTATTAAGGCATTCTATTTTATTTTTTTTAAGATTTTATTTCTTAATCTGACGAGAGAGAGAGGGCGAATGCACAAGCAGGGGGAGTGGGAGAGGGAGAAGCAGGCTCCCCACCAATCAGAGAGCCTGATTCGGGCTCTCAATCTCAAGACCCTGGGCTCATGGACCTGAGCAACTTAGCCAGCTATGTATCCCAATTAAGGCATTTTAAATTCTTAAACCTACTGTTTCATTTTCCTACCACATTTTCTTTTTAATCAAGGCTCAATTTAGAGTCAGAAGAAGAATATATAATGGGATCTCAAAAGAAAGAATCATGGAGGCATTGTATCTTATAGTATTTATTGATAGATGGATGTATATTCAGGAATAAATAGTCATAAAACTGTCAAAAAGGTGTCCAATGATATTTGGGGGGGAGACATCTTGAAATACAAGAGGACAACACCTATACATTGTGAAATGTTGTTAACTGTGAAATACATGTTGCCCTTCAGTAGACAGAGAACAAAAAGATATTTTCTCTGTTGAATAATAATGCAAGTAACTTGAAAGCTGTTTGGGAGATCATGTACTTATTCACCAAAACACATTTAGAAAAATGTACATCTAAAACCTACTCATCTAAACCTATGCATCTAAAACCTACTCATAACAAAAAGTAGTTTATTAAGAAACTATTTTAAAATTTTTCTTCTGTTTCAAAAAAGGGGAAAAATGTAAACAATGCTAAAATCTTGTAGTAAAATTTGATAAGGTAAAAAGAGAGATTAAAAAAACTTTAAGAAATAGCAATAGTTGTTGATGATCTTAATGTGCTCACAAAAACAGAGGCAAACCCCCTAAGGTAGTACTTTCTGAGTTTAACTGCAGAGCTACAAATTCTAAAATATTTTGAAACAATGGATACTTAGCAATCATTGTATCTGAATCAAATAGTTCAGTTTTGTTGAATATTTGTCACCTAAATGATGGATAAAGTCAACTTAAAATATGTTTTGAAACTCAAAATATATTTCTAATTTCAAAAACATTAATAATAGGCATTTATTAAGAAATAGGAATGACTGTCATTAGTGAATTCCTGCTGCTACAAATTTCTTAAATCTCAAATTCAAAAAAAGAGAAATATGGGTCCAGCCTTATGATCATGCTTTATAGCACTAGAAAGCAAATAGTACACATGGAATCCAAAGGATAATTTCAGTTGCAGAGAGCAACCATTATAACTAGGGTGAGGCCAGGACAGTAGTTGTAAGGCAGAGGCTCTCCAGAGAGTAAGGGAAGCTCCAGGATTCAAGTGAGGTAGAAAGAAAACATACCTCCTTCCTGGGGAGGAGCCAGATGCTACATTCAGACAGGCTGAACACTGGACTATGGCAACCAAACACATGTGATGCACAAGGAAGTAGATAGGACTTAGGAGGAAGTAAGAATTGCTGGGTATGGCTAGGGGAGAGAGGAATGAAGAAATAAGCCAGGAACAACATGACATCACTCAGGATCACTGATCAGGAACAGAATAGGGAATATACCATGGCACTTCAGAATCTAGCAGGCAGTTACTTCTAAAGATGAGCTTGTGGGCATGACCCATTTTCTACAATGTCACCCAGGACCCTCTGTTCTCAATTCTTAAAGTGGTCAGGCCTGGCTAGGTGAGCAACAGTGTGAACCTTGGCAAGAAGAATTTGAGATTTGATATTGCAAAAACAGAATGTCTTCAGGTGGTAGGTCCCAGAATACAGTCTGGGGTTCTGCTTAACAAATATGTCCTGAAATATACTGAAAAAGCCTTTGCACAGCAAGGCTACTGGCACCTCTTGCTTCTTGTCTGACTAAGATGTCCCCGACATTTTCAGCCAGTGACAAAATTAAACCTTTACTCCAAGCCAAGATATGACCTGACTTGTGATGAAGCAGAAATTTTTTTTTCAACTTAGGCAATCCTGTAATTTTTAGAAGTCTATGAAAGGAGAAAAATGAGATATCAGATGCCCAGAGTCAATGAGGAACTTCCTAATTCACCTCAGTTATTGATTTATGTAATTATTTCAGGCAAGTGACCTTGGGAAAATAGTAGTCCCCAACTACATTTACAATTCTAAAATGAAATATATTGATGTGGTATCTTGCTTTTTGACTTAAGAACACTCTAACTTCATTCCAAATATTGATAAATGAGTTGTTAGGAGTTAGTAGGAGTGTTTACTCTAGCTTACCTAGACAAACAAGTACGTATTCCTACCTGAAATGCAGAAAAATAACAGAAATATTGCAGGTGGATGCTACATGCAACCCATATCTTATCAGAAACCATGTTAATTCAATTTTTCCTCCTAGATATGTTCCAAATCAATCTACTTTTCTTTTTCTTCTAAGCTTTTAAAGGACGTTATATTAGTTCAGGGCCTAGCACCTGATTATAAACATTATAAATTATAAACAGCTTCTTAATTAGCCTTCAGTCTTTCTCTCATTTCTTCCCATTTCTTTTCCATATTATAAGAATTATGGTTTTTAAAAATATCTAATCTGATCATCTCATTTTCTTGGTTAAAACCTTTAACAGAGCTCCACTTTTCTTAGAGTAAAGCCCATATTCCTTAAAAGGTTCTACAAATATGTTTATGACCTTTCCATCATTTACTTCACCAGAATTCCATATCCCAGCTACACTGGACAATGTTCAGCTTCCACAAGCCATGTTCTCTTACCTCTAGATGTTCTACTTTATGTTCTCTCTGTAACATTCTTCATTACATCTCTCCTACTCCTCTCTTCCTTCAACTTTCATGGCTAATTGCTACTTCCTTTTCAGGTTTGTGTGGTCACTACTTGTGCTTAACAGTATCCATCTTCCTGTCTTCATCATCAGCACATGGCTAGACTACATTTCCCAGCCTCCTTTGCAGTTAGCTGTGACTGTAACTAAAATGTGATGGAAGTGACATGTCACTGTAGTCCTGGTCCATAAAACCCTGCCAGAAGCAAACCTTGCTCTATTTCTGCATCCACCATCTACCTAGAAAGGATTCAGTAGATTTCAAGGAGGACAGAGTCCTAAGATGAAGGTGCCTGAGACTTGCATGTAACTGTAATTTGAGTAAGAAGTAAATCATTTGTGTGTTAAACTGCTGAGAAATTGGGGTTTGTTTGTTTCAGCAGCTAGTATTACTTTCCTTAAGCAACACAAGGTCTTAGCTTAGTTTTAAATTTCCCTGGAAAACTTTTTTTGAGTGACAAAATCTGTCTTCTCCACCCAACTGTAAGCTCAGCAAGAACAGGAAACATTATCTAATTCACTACTGTGCATTCAGTTTACTTTACAGTGTCTTTACATAGTGCATTAACAACCAAAAATATCTGTTGAATGTTCAATGAATGCGCTTTATATTGAAGCATAGAAAATTCAAATTTGAGTTTTCAGAGGTTAAACATATAGGATTAAACTTGGAAAAGTACATTTAATTTCTTTTTAGAACAGAGAGGAAACTATAACAAACTGGAAAATTCTTACATCCACGAAAGCAAACAACTTAAAAGACCAAATCAGCATGTTGGGGATAAGAACATTAATGCAAAGTGCCTTACTTTGGCACTCTAGCTAGTCTGTTTTATGATTTTACTTAGAAAACACTGGTGATGATATCGGTCACCTGGAGTGTCAAGAAGCTTTTTTTTTTTTTTAAGATTTATTTATTTATTTATTTATTTATTTATTTATTTATTTATTTATTTTACAGAATGAGAAAGAGAGAGATCACAAGCAGGCAGAGAGAGAGAGGAAGAAGCAGGCTCCCTGCTGAGCAGAGACACCCCCCCCCTCCGATGTGGACCTTGGTCCCAGGATCCTGAGATCATGACCTGAGCCAAAGGCAGAGGCTTTAACCCACTGAGCCACCCAGGTGCCCAAGAAGCTTTTGGAAAGTTAAATTAGGCTCCGATTTTTATCTATTTTTAAAGCTCCAGACATTACAGACTTGTTTAAAGTGGCAGTTGACATGTCTGATAATGTGTGGAGCACGTTGTTACAAGTCCACAAGGCAATAGTCATCTTCTTACGAGAAAAACGTTACCAAGAGAAAGAAACTTGTCTTCCCTATAGCATTAATGTAAAGCAATTTGTACTATTTATATAAACTTGATCTCTCTCCTTGGTCAGCATTTCTTTTTGTGTTAAGTGATCATTAGGGTCTCTCTCAGTTAGGGTACACTATGCCTAACTTTGCCCTATAGAAATGATTTTGGAAATAGCAGTATGAATAAATTTTCAGAGTAGGAGACAGAGAGAGAGAGAGGGATGACATACTAGAATATTCTTTGTGTGAATAGAAAGCCTAAGGTTTTTGTATTTCATGGACCTCCCTCTTCTAATAAAAGTTATACAATTGATTTTCACCAAAATCGAATTATGCCATGGATAAGAGAGGGTAGGAAGAATGTGGTATTCATATAATTTATTATGGATATATATATATATATATATATATTACTCATAAGAAATTATTAGATCTCTACCTCACATACTTGCTAAAGAAATGCAGAAAACATGATCTTGGATTGGATATGTAAGGCAAGCACCATTAATTTTCTGCTCTAAATCCATTCCTGTTTCTTCCTTACCAATAGAAGCCTGAATTTATGCCTGGGCCCAGATGATAAAGCATGATTGGTAAGCCAGTGAGCTTTCTTTTCCAGGTCTCTCTTGCAGCTCAGGATGGCTATGTCATTCAGCTGTAGCAATGAAACTAAAGACAAAATCTGCTGATAAAGTTTCTGTGGAAAATCATTTTTTTCTTTTTAAAGGGGACATATGCTACTGGCACTGTTCTCCCCTAATTCCTGCCTACTTCCACCCCCATTTTTCTACTCTGAATGCAGATGTTCAGTCTAGAGCTTTAAAAGCCATTTTGCTACTGTGAAGTAATTAGTGTGAAGATAAAATCCAACACACTACAGGTGATAGAGTGGAAAAATAAAAAGAACTTAAATCCTTAGCAGACTTGAACAGATGAACTAATACCAATAAAAATGAACACTTATTTCTAGGCTATTTGTAATATGAGAAAAGTGAGCCCCTATTTGTTTAAACCATTATTAGTTAGATTTTCAGAAACAAGAAACATGACCAGTACACAGAAAAATATATTGAAGTATATTTTAAATGCACACTGGATTTGAATGTGTACTGTTCTCTAATTGGTGAGCCAAAATAGACTCTGGGATACAAGGCGTACATCCATTTGGGCATTCAGTATAAAGGAAAAACTGTGAAGACAGGGAAAATGAGTACAAATCATTTTGTTAAATGCTGTTGCCAGTTACTTAAGAAAAAGTCCGTGTGTATTTTAAAATATCTTATACTAAAACATGAAGAAATAAAACATTTGAACCAACCAATAACAAGTAAGTATATTTAAACAGTAATCCAACCCCTTCCACAAAGAAAAGCCCAGAACTAGATGTTTTCACTGGTAAATTCTACCAAATATTTACAGAATTAACCCCAATATTTCTCAAACTCTTTTTAAAAATGAAGAGGAAGGAATATTTCCAAACTGATTTTATGAGGCTAGCATTATCCTGATACTAAAGTCAGATAAAGACACTACAAGGAAAGAAAGCTGAAGGCCCATATTTCTGATAAATATGGGTGCAAAAATTCTAAAAAAAAATAGGAAACTAAATTCAACAGCACATTAAAAGACTCACACGTTCTTTATAGATCTTGGATATCAGCCCTTTGTCTGTAGTGTCATTTGCAAATATCCTCTCCCATTCCGTGGGTTGCCTCTTTGTTTTGTTGACTGTTTCCTTTGCTGTACAGAAGCTTTTTATTTTGATGAAGTCCCAAAAGTTCATTTTCGCTTTTGTCTCCTTTGCCTTTGGAGACGTGTCTTGAAAGAAGTTGCATTCATCGTCATTAGCTATCAGGGAAATTCAAATCAAAACCGCACTGAAATACCACCTCACACCAGTCAGAATGGCCAAAATTAACAAGACAGGAAACAAGTGTTGGAGAAGCTGCAGAGAAAGGGGAACCCTCTTACACTGTTGGTGGGAATGCAAGTTGGTGCAGCTGCTTTGGAAAACAGTGTGGAGATTCCTTAAAAAATTAAAAATAGAGCTACCCTATGACCCTGCAATTGCACTACTGGGTATTTACCCCAAAGATACAGATGTAGTGAAAAGAAGGGCCATATGTACCCCAATGTTCATTGCAGCAATGGCCATAATCGCCGAACTGTGGAAAGAGCTAAGGTGCCCTTCAATAGATGAATGGATAAAGATGTGGTACAAATATACAATGGAGTACTACGCCTCCATCAGAAAGGATGAATATCCAACTTCTGTAGCAACTTGGACTGGATTGGAAGAGATTATGCTGAGTGAAATAAGCCAAGTCGAGAAAGCAAAGTATCACATGGTTTCACTTACTTGTGGTGCATAAGGAGTAATATAGAGGACTGTAGGAGAAAGAAAGGAAATGGGAAGTAGAGTAATTCAGGGAGAGAAACAAAACATGAGAGACTTTGGACATGGAAAAAAACTGAGGGACTTGGAGGGAAGGGGGTGGGGGGATGGGAGAGCCTGGTGGTGGGTACTGAGGGCATGTATTGCATGGAGCACTGGGTGTGGGGCATAAACAATGAATCTTGGAACACTGAAAAAATAAAATAAATTTAAAGTAAAAAAAAAAGACACGTCATGATCAAGTGGGATTTATCCTTTGGATGCAAGGATGGTTCAACATATACAAATTACTAAATATGATATACCACATTGATAGAATTAAAGATTAATACCATATGATCATCTCGATAGATACAAAAAAAGATTTGACAAAATTCAGCATCCTTTCATAATAAAAACTCTCAACAATTTGGGTATAGAAGAAATGTACTTCAGAATAATAAACGCCATCTACAGCAAATCTACAACTAACATCAACTCGATAGTAAAAGCTTGAAAGCTTTCCTGCTAAGATTAGGAATAAAACAAGGGCCCTCTCACCATTACCATTTTAATAGTAGAATAGGACTCTGGAAGTCACAGTCCAAATCAATGAAATAAGAAAAAGAAATAAAAAGCATCCAAATTAGAAAGGAAGAAGTAAAATTTTGTTTGCAGATGGTATGATTTTATGTATAGAAAATTTTAAAGAGATAGCAAAAAACTGTTAGAACTACTATATTCAGTAGTTATAAGACATAAAATCAACATACAAGAATCAGTTGCTCTTCTATACACTAACAACCATCTGAGAAAAAATTTAACAACCAATTTCATTTACAATAGCATGTAAAATAATAAAGTACTCAGGAACAAATTTAACCAAGGAAGTGAAAAATCTATACACTGAAAATTGCCAGACATTATTGAAAGAAATTGGAGAAGACACAAATAAATGAAACACATCCTGTGTTCATGAATTGGAAGAATTAATATTGTTAAAATGTTAATTCGACACAAAGTGATCTACAGATCTGATGCAATCCCCATCCAAATCCCAATGTCATTTGCACACAAAAAGATAATCTTAAAATTTGTATGGAACCATAAAAGACCCCAAATAGCCAAAGCAATCCTGAGAAAGAACAAACTTGGAGGCAACACATTCCTGATTTCAAACTGTATTAGAAAGCCATATTAACTAAATGGTATGATACTGGCATAAAAACAGACACATAGACCAATGGGATAGAATTAAGAGCCCAGAAATCATACACCAATAAACCTATGCATATAAACCCATGCATATAAGGTCAACTAATATTTGACAAATAAGCCAAGAATACCCAGGGGGAAGGGAAAGGGTAGTCTCTTTCATAAGTAGTGTTGGATGTTTTCTAATATATAGAAATGGATATTCACATGCAAAAGAATGAAGTTGGACTCTTATACCACTCACAAAAATTAACTCAAAATGGATTAAAGACTTAAGTGTAAGACACAGAACCATAAAACTGCTAGAAGAAAACATAAAAATCTCCTTGAAATTGGTCTTGGCAATAATTTTTGGATGTAACAACAAAAACACAAGCATCAAAAGCAAAATAAACAAGTGGGACCACCTCAAGCTAAAAGGTTTCTGTACAAAAGATGTGATATACATATATATCATATCACATATATATATGTTTTATATATATATATGCACACATACACAATGGAATATTACTCAACCATCAGAAAGGATGAATGTTTACCATTTACATCTACATGCATGGATATGGAGCATATTATGCTGAGCAAAATAAGTCAATCAGAGAAAGATAATTATTGTATGGTTTCATTCCTATGTGGCATACAAGAAACAGCACAGAGGATCATAGGGAAAGGGAGGAAAAACTGAATGGGAAGTCATCAGAGAGGGAGAAAACCATGAGAGACTCTTAACTATAGGAAACAAACTAAGGGTTGCTGGAGGGGAGGTGGGCAGGGAGGATGGGGCGATTGGGTGATGGGCATTACGGAGGGTATGTGCTGTGATGAGCACTGGGTATTATACAAAACTGATAAATTATTGAACACTACATCTGAAACTAATGCTGTACTATATGTTGGCTAATTGAATTTAAATAAAAATTAAAAAACCTCTGTGCTACAAAAGAAACAATTAGCCAATGAAAAGGACATCTAAAGAACGAGAGAGAATATTTTCACACTATCTATCTGACAAGGAGTTAATATCCAAAATATATAAGGAACATACAACTCATACAAAAATAGCAAGAAAAAAACCAATCTGATCAAAAAATGAATGCAGGACTTGAATAGACATTTTTCCAAAGAAGAACTACAAATGTCCAATAGGTACATGAAAAGATGATCAACATTTATGATGATCAGGAAAATGCAAAATCAAAGCTACAATGAGCTAGCACTCCACACCTGTTAGAATGGCTATCATCAAAAAAAGACAAGAGAAAACACTTGTTGGCAAAGATGTGGAGAAAAGGGAATGCTTGTGCATTGTTGTTGGGAACATAAATTAGAAAACAGCATGGAGACTCCTCAAAAGATTAAAAATTGAACTATGGTATAAGACAGCAATCCCTTCTGGGTATATGTCTGAAGAAATTAAAATCAGTATTTTGAGGAGATATGTGCACGCCCATGTTCATTGCAGAATTATTCACAATAACCAGGGCATGGAAACAACCTAAGTGTGAATTGATGGCTCAATGGATAAAGAAGTTGTGGCATATATATATGTAGATATGGGGAGGGACAGAGAGAGAGAAAGAGAGAGAGAGGGAGAGAGAGAGAGAGATAATGGAATATTATTCAGCCATGAGAGAGAAGGAAATCTTGCCATTTGCAACAACATGGTTGAATCTTGAAGGCAGAATGCTAAGTGAAATAAGGTAGAGAAAAAAAATACCGTACATTCCCACTTATATGTGGAATCTAAAAATGCTGAATTAATACAAATAGTAGAATGTTGCTTCTCATGGGCAAGGGGATGGGATGCGGATTTGATCAAAGGGTATAAACTTCCAGCCATAAGAGGAATACGTAATGTACAGTATGGTGATTATAATTCATAGCACTGTATTATATACTCAAAAGTTGTTAAAAGAGTAAGTTAAGTGTTTTCATCACCCCCCAAAAATGTTGTAATAATGTGAGAGCATAGAGGTGTTAACTAACCTTATTGTGGTAATCATTTTACAATATATTTGTGTATCAAATCATCATGTTCACGTTAACCTTCATATGTTATACATCAATATCTCAAAAAGCTGGAAGACACACACACTCCCTCAATGAGCAAGAGCAGATAGCTACCTCCTTAAACTGCTAGGGTGGATGTCATCACATCAGAAACATCCTAATGAGGATTCACTGAGGAGCTCCTGCTGGTCAGGAACATGATAAGGTTGCCTGCTGTCACCATTACCAGTTAATAGTTCACTGGAGGCATGACTAAATTCAATTGCATGAGAGAAAAAATTAGAAGTATAAAAATGGGAAAGAACAAGGTAAAATTATGAGCATTTACAGATGCCTGGAAAGCCCATGAGAATTAAATGATAAAAAGAACTACAAATAAGATAATTAAGTGTTGTTGCGATATAAAATTAAAGCATGAAAATAATTTGTTTAAGAAACATTTGATAAGTACAAGAACATAGGTACTATTTTAGATGAGACTAGTGGTCAGATAGATAATACTAGAATATGCTGAGATATTATTCTCACATATAAGTTTTTAAAAATAACCCCAAATTGGGGCACCTGGGTGGCTCAGTTGGTTAGGTGACCGACTCTTGGTTTTGGCTCCGATCATGATCTCTGGGTGATGGGATCCAGCCCCAAGATGGGCTCTACACTCAGCTTGGAGTCTGCTTGAGATTCTCTTCCTTTCCTTTTCTCTCTCCCTCTGCTCTGCTGCCCATCTCCTTCCTTGGGCATGCACACTCTCTTTCTCAAATAAATAAATAAATCTTTAAAAAAAATAATCCATGATTAAGAACAAGGTTAGTCATTCAGTCTAGAGCATGGACAAATTCATGGTCCAAGATGGGTAAATGGACTCAAACTGTGGGATCAAGGAAGGTAATTCACTGGTAGATAATTGTCCAGAAAAATGTTTGATAAAGTCATAGCTATAGATCTCTATCAATCTATTATGGGGATTAGAGATGTTCAATTAATCCTTAATATTTGAGGGTTGGAATCCTAGAACCCCCTCATCAGATACTTCTCAATATGAGAAATTGAGCAAGGTCAACCATTGAGCTGACCCAGAGCATATTAAGAAAGTGTGAATGTTTGAAATCAGAAAACCTGGTTTTGGGGAAATCACTCAGTTTTATCCATTATCATAATACTATTTTTCTTCTGTTCTTTCCAGAATTTTTTCTAGGCTGAGGTAAGATAATGTATGTAAGACATTTTTTTATATCCCTAAATGGTACATGAATGTTAATTGTTATAATTATGGTGATGATGGCCATTCATATAACCAGTGTGGTGCCTGATTATTGCTCAGGAATTACTATCTTTTAATTACTTCCATCTAGAAATCATAGCAGACTCCTGAAAACTGTCATTCTATAAACATTTCTGGCTGTGTTCAGAAAAGTAACAGAAATATAGGGTCCAACTGCTGGAGTCATGGCTGTGCTATCAGCTAGCATATTTCTGGCAACCCCTCAGTGTTCTTGCCAGCCTGAGGTGTGCTTTTCAGCTCAAAGTCTCCTGTCATCTGTCATAGGTGGAGAGATTTTTAGTGAGAAAAGTTAAGAGCCCTTTCCCTTCTTGCCCTTGAAAAGAAAATATAATTATTTGGCACAAAAAACAACCATTCAGAGGTCTGAGAAAGGTTTAACATTTATTCTTTTAAAATGTAATTATGAAAACGTGTGTTTACTATGAATAGTTAAGACATAAAAATTTACAACATTTTATATGTTGTGAATTTTACATACCCACAACCCATTTTAAGAAATAAAACACGAACAGTACAATTAAAGCCCTTTGGTAACCCTCCTAGACTGCATCCGTATTTTGAATTTTGTTGGTAATCATACAGGGCACTTCTCTGTATTTTTGCTAATAACCAACATTAATTCTTTATAAGAACAAATCTTACCAGACTTACAACAGTTTTTGTTTTTGTTTTTTTTGTTGCTGTTGTTGTTTTGTTTTTAGAGACAGAGAAAGAGAGTGGGGGTTGGGGCAGAGGGAGAGGGAGAGAGAGAATCTTAAGCAGGCTCCACACCCAGTTTGGAGCCCAACACAGGCTCAATCTCACAACCCTGAGATCATGACCTGAGCCAAACTCAAGAGCTGGACACTTAACCAACAGAGCCACCCAGGTGACACCAGACTTACCATAGTTCTATATCCCAATCCCCTATATTCCTTCTTCATCTCCTATTTTAAAGGTTATAGCACTTTTTAACATTGTGAGTTTCTCACTACTATCATACATGTATTTGACATCTCAAGAACTCAGTTTGGTGAGACATATGTACATATATTTTAGTAAAAAATAAAGCATCAATACTCATTATCTTTATACATTGCAAAATGTCTCCCTCATTCTTCCGCTCTCCTGAATCTCTTCCCCCTTTTTGATTTGCATGGGCATGTGGACTTCTTGTTCTCACCAAATGAGTCAGTGGAGATAGAACGGATGTCAATGTCTCCTGAAAAAAAGATGCCATACTGTCTTGTAAAGTCACAAAAAAGCATTAGTTTGAGCCAGAACTAAAAAAAAACTTGGGTGAGCTCACATAAAAGTCTGGATTTCTGGCTTCTTTTGAAAAATTGAAAAGACTGATAATGCAGTGACCATATTCCTAAATGACAATTATCCAATCGAAGCAAATAGCAGCTGCTTATTTTAGGTGGAACACTCTCCATTTTATTTCTATCACTTCTTTTTCACAATTGACTAAGACCAATGTCAGTTTTCACTTATTATCATAATTTGACAGTTGATGTTCCTCATGGTAGAGAAAAAGTTTTTTCTTTACCCATACCAGTACTATCAAAAATGGTGAAACAGAAAAATCAATCAAAAGGTCTACATCCACTCTGAAGCTACCCTCAGGTAAATGCAGAAGACTAAAAAAACCCAGGATGCTCACTTCACAACTTTAAAATAAGCCCCCTTGTCCTCATCAATCAAAGCACTCCCTCCAAGGCTCTGATGACTCCCAAATCCTCACCCCAATGCCCCCCACACACAACAACCAGCCTCTTCATTTAGATTCATTGTTTGTGTGCCATGGCACTTTTTTTTAACATGCACTTTGAAACTATAAAGGTGGAAAATGGACAAAAGAAACATAGGATGAAGATAAATGTCAAAACATTCCCAATATCAGTTACAACTTGAAATTTAGGAGTGAGGCACAGAAATCAACATATAGCAGATACGATTATTTACAAAACAATTTCACAAGGAGACCCACTTTAAATATGATTTATAAAGTGTTACTGGTGAGATTAAAGTGCTAACATCTCATCAGGAAGCCAATGTGATGATGAAGGATAAGCTCTAACCTTGGAAATTATATTGAGAGGACTTCGTGGATTAAATGTAATGACAGAAGGACTTTGTGGACTAAAAGAGAATATTAAAAAGGAAGAGAAGGAAAGTAAAATGATTGTGAGTCTTTAGCAGCATCCAGGGGAAAAAGGCACTGTGTGCCTGGTAGATAAATACAAGAATTCTAGCCGCAAGCAAGGTGTGTTTTGGACAGAGCAGGGATAAATATTTTGGATTTTGCATAAACTATTTAATACCTTCTCTCTGATTCATATTTAAGAATAAGCATCTAATTATTATTTTGGGAAGATTGTGTCTTAGTTAACAGACACCAGGACAAGTACTCTGATAAAAGAACATCTGATTTACAAACAAGTGATACTTTTGAAATAGCTTCTCAATATTACTCCCAACCGTGTTCTACACACCACTCTTCCTATATGTAATAGCCTTGCTATTTGTTCGTCCATTGTAGGGTCACATGGGAAGTGAGGTATAGAGATGGCAGTGTACTGACAGCATGACACTCACGCATGTTTTGGGGGGGATCAATCATTTTGAATCAGCCTGGCACTTCAAGTATGATTGAAAAATATGTTCCACACTTTAAAAAAATCTATATATGAATGAGATTTTGGAAACAAAACTTTGAATTTCAGAGTTGTCTTTGCTCTTTCAGTATTATAAATTATTGCTCAATATTAATTTATAATCACCCTGGCTTTGTTATCTTTGATTTAAAAAAAGATTGTAATACAGAAAGCTGACTCCTCTTGAGAGTTAGAGAAGACTAACGAAGGCTCATTTGGGCATTCTGTATAGTACATTTCTATATATAACCAGTAGTACTGTGTATAATGCATTTCTAAGTCCATGTTTGGAGTGAGCTTAAAACACAAGACCTTTGTATCCCACAGTACCTCCCAGAAAAATTGACTTTAATTTCTTGGCCTAAGTAATAAATATAGTGACTAATGTTTTATCTTAATCTTTTGAAACCTAAATAATTTATCAGTTTTTCTACTAGCCTCTAAGGTCCTTTCTAGAAGTTTGACAGAGTTCAGAATCTATGTCAATTATTTTAGGCCACTAGGAATTCATTTAGGAAATGGAAGTGGCAATTTATTAGCAAACTGGTGTGAAAGACCATTTTCTTATCTTTGTATTTGTTTCTGCATTTGGGCTGTTCTGCAAAGTGGCAGTTACTTAAGGCCTGAGGGAGTAAATGCAGTGTCTAGATCGCTTAATTTATGACCAGTCAGAGATTCTACTGAGAAAATTTGGTTCATTATAAAATGCTTTATATCATAAGTATATCTAGAGACTCTTTGGAATCAGTCTTTTTTAAAAAATTAAGTAAGTAAAAGTAACAATGTAATTTAAACTGCTCCAGACCTGTGCTATTGTTTTTTTTCTCACATGTGCAGAGCTCTCTCTGATTATCCAGGGAGCTCAGCCTGCAGAAGCAGTGTTTGTGGGGGTGGGGTGGATAGAATGAGATTTTTGGCCCTCCACTGCAAACTGCTGCCTTTTCAAATGATGCGCACATGTTTGGTCCATCTGTCTTCAAGGACTCAACAGAGTAGTCAGTAAAAGTTTCTATTCAGTGTTCGAAGCTGCATTGCCAAATATTAATAACTCATTTTATTTATAAATGATTCTCCAAAGTAGGAAAAACAGGTGGTACTTATGAAGCACTCAATAGTAGCCAAATTTCAAAGGTCAGATCCTGCAAGTGTGGAACGAGAGAAAGCATTTTGTATTAATACTCTTACTATAAAAATGTTTGCCCATGGCTTTTTTTCCAATAATAGTGCTAGTACTCAAGACTGCCCAGGACCTCTCTGTAGAGCTGACCCTCACCTCCCAAATCATCCTCCAGGAAGTTCTCCAGGATGCAGAGAATTCATGGTCCTCATGGTTCTCCAGTTTTTTCCCACATGGTCTTGTTCTGATCAATTATGGCCAATATAACATATTAATCTATGAAATGTTTTAGTAATGACTGTTTGGTAGTAAACCCCTTGTAGAGATGATGACTACACAAAACAATATTCATATTGGTGAAAGATTTCAGCCATGTGGGATGCCAGTAGGAAAGATAATTGTGCGCAGACAGGATCTTTCCCTTTTTAGTCTCCCATTTTATGGGTCATGAGAACAATAAAATTCTGAAGAATTAAGAGAAGAGGTGTGAGGAGACAGCTTAATGAAATTTGAATTTTCAGAAGGGAAAAAAGTTTGCATTTTGATGTTCAAGTGTCCCTCTTTCTTTTCAGAACAACACTGGTTTTTCTTTGGGGAAATTATCTCTTTCCCCACTGGAATGGGACATTATGGTACCTGATGTCCCTTAGCCATGAACTGGGCATGTGATTTAGAGACTACACACATTCCTTGGCTCATAGCCTCCTTCTTCTCATCTTCAAAGCAGCAACACAACATTTCTTTGACCCTACTTCCCTAATCATTTCTTTCTCTGACTGTCTTCTTTGACTTCCCTCTTCCATTTTTAAAGACCCTGTGATTACATTGGGCCTACCTGGATATCCCAGTATAATTTCCCTATTTTAGGATCAACTAATTAACAACCTGGATTCCACCTGTAATCTCCATTTGTCTTTGCCATGGCACTTAACCTATCCACAGGCTTCAGGGATTAGGATTTGTATATCTTTGCAGGGGGCATTATTCTGCCTGTTGCACAGGGCTAGGCATAATTAGACATGATTCTCATAGTAGGTTAGATGTAGGACATTAATGTTCCAAGGAGAGAGAATGAAGATCATGAGTATGGTTTGGTGAAATTCAAATCAAAGCTAAGATGCCTATCAAAGAATTGATAGAATAATCAATCAAAGGTGAGCCCTATGTATACCATTGGCAGAAAGTAAGCAGGTCAGCATTTAGAAATTAGGACAAGAATTAGTAAATTGTGAGTTGAAATGTGTCCCCCCCATTCATATGTTGAAGTCCTAGTCTCCAGCCCCAGTATTTCAGAATGTAACCTGATTTAGAAATAGGGTTGCTGTAGATATATTAGCTAAGATGAGTAGGATGGGCTCTTAGTCCAAGATGACTGGTGTCCTTAGAAAAAAAAATGTCATGTGAAAAAATAAACACACACAGGGAGAATGCCAGTGAACATGAAGGCAGAGATTGGGACAATGTTTCTATAAGCAAAAGAATACCAAATATTGCCAACAACCCACCAGATGACAGGAAAGAAAGACATGCAACAGATTTCTCCTCATGTCCATTAGAGGGAACCAACTCTACTGATGCCTTAATCTTGAACTTATAGTCTCCAGAACTGTGAGACAATACATTTGTTCTTTAAGCCATCTAATTTGTGGTACTTTGTTATAGCAGCCCTAGCAAACTAACATATAAATGTCAGAGAACAGAGAAACATGATATTTGGAGAAATTGGCAAGAAACTCAGTCAGTTATGTAATTAGGAGATAGGAAATGCACACAACCTGGAACAGTTGGGACAAACACCAGTTTAGAGAGCGGCCATCAACACCTCTGAATTGATCTTATATCAATGAGTTGAGTAAGACTTATTTCAAAATGTGGGAGGAAAGAGAACCTCCAGATGGATTTGGGAAGAAGCAGTCACTTGGGGTAGGGGAGTCCAGGAACAGGAAGCCAGTCAAGTATACTGTCCATAAGCAACATAGCTCTGTGACAAATACATTTTCCTTACAAGTGTTTGGCCAATTTATTTATTGATTCTCTGTGGTTACCTTGCCTACAAATGAAGGTTGCTGAAATGTGTTTGTGTATTCACTTGTTTTAAATATTTGGTTACTCAAGGAAGTTAACTGGGTACTTCTCTGGGTTCACTTCACAGAAGCAGCAACAGAACAGGTGGTGCTAGAATAGTGGCAAAATTCTTCCTCTTTTATATCCACTAAGGATTTATTTTTTTTAATGTAATATACTTCCTATGTATAAAAATTGCTTGGTCATCTGGTAGCATTGAAACTGTATGTTTTATTGGACAGTATTTGTGAATCTTTTTTTCCCATTAGAATTGCATTCCCTAAAATTAGAAATGCAAGATTGGTTTCACCATTCTGCTATAGGGGAAACAAAGAAAAATATAAATAATTAACTAGTTTGCATATAAATGCCAACCTACACCATGTACCAATACAAGGATGGGGCTCTACAGAGTTCAATGTAAACAAATTTCTAGTCCTACTTCACTTCACGGCCAAGCATGTGATTATGCAATAACACCAGATAAACACAATTTTCATGACAATTTATATAGTCTAGGAAATATGCTAATGTTAAAATATAGTGTAGTATTCTCATTTATGTATATTTGATCTCTTGTTAATAATGTGGATCAGGAAAGGCCATATTCTAATAACTATAACTAGATTTATTTATTCTCCTCCCTCCCTCTCTCTTTCTTTCTCAATGGTGTTTGAAGAATTAGGACTAGATGCTTTTGGATTCTGGTCTCTAAGGGGGTAGATGTTTTTTGGAGGGAGAGGTAGATGTTTCATACAACCACTGTTTAACTCCAGGTTTCAAGGCCTAATCAAGAGAAGAGGAAAACTCTCCAACTTTTAAGTTAGAAGTCTCTAAGTAAATAAAGCCCTTAATTCTATCTTCTCTTCAGCTTGGAAAAACAGAAATATATCCTGAAAATTATTTTACTTTTGCGTTTGAGAACTATGCTGTGTCGCTTGTCACCTGACACTGCAAAGTAAAAAATTAAAAGTGCAAAATAGTCCTTTCAAATTTGGGAAGTTCAAAAATCAGATATCAATAGAGAAAAGCCTTTTTCTAAACATTTTATTTATCATTTAAATAGTTTTAGTATCAACATATTTTTTTTTTAAGATTTTATTTATTTGACAGAGAGAAACACAGCCAGAGAGGGAA
>PITA01018527.1:0-40115 GCA_004023965.1 Spilogale gracilis
AGAGAGGGAACACAAGCAGGGGGAGTGAGAGAGGGAGAAGCAGGCTTCCCGCCGAGCAGGGAGCCCGATGTGGGGCTCGATCCCGGGTCTCTGGGATCATGGCCTGAGCCGAAGGCAGTTGCCCAACCAACCGAGCCACCCAGGCGCCCCATTACAGGAGTTTTTGATAGTGGTCGGCCAGAATGCCAGTGCCTGTTTTTGTCTATGGTCTTTCAGCTAGACAGAAAAACCGTTGTTACCAAAATCGTTTAAAGATTTGGGTTCCGGGATGCCTGGGTGGCTCAGTTGGTTAAGTCACAGCCTTCGGCTCAGGTCATTATCCTGGAGTCCCGGGATCGAGCCCCCCATCAGGCTCCTTGCTCGGCGGGGAGTCTGCTTCTCTCTCTGACCTTCTCCCCTCTCATGTTGTCACTCACTCTCTCTGTCTCTCTCAAATAAATAAAATTTTAAAAAGAAAAAAAAAAGACTTGGGTTCCGGTGGTATAGAGTTTTGGTTGTTGTTGTTGTTTGACTCAGTTGATCTGAAAAGGACCCAACAAAATGAAATAGATAAATACAGTTAAATGAGCTTGTATTCTTTCTCACCCTTTGTGTACCGGGTTGGGGGAGAGTGAGTGGGACTCCATCCCCAGAGGAGCAGTACCAAAGTGGTCTCCTTTTTGGTCCTATGGGCGTAAAAGTGAGTGTGGTGGAGGTGGGAGGGGCGCGGGGCTGCTGCCGCATTTTGCCCGTGTACCTGGCAGCCGTTTTCCTTTCTTGGTGATGAATGTAATACTGATGTTCACCTTACAGTGGGCAGTGTTCTAGACTGCAGAAATGATCACTTAAAAAACGAGTAGACATTTTTCTCCTTAAAGAACCTTTTTGTATGTGTCATTTTTGTGTCTGTGGATGAGAGGCGCTCCTCGGTAGTTAGACCTTTATAAGGAGTTCCCTGTGCCAGACCGTGAGCCGTGTGTGTGGTTGGCGGTCAGCACAGACGCCGAGCGGCACCGCCCGGGCAAGTCTGCAGTCCGCCAGCACCACGCTGTGGCCCGCGGCCCGTTTCCTGGTCTTCTGCCTCAGTTCCCTTACCTGGGGGCGGGATGGTGACCGCGGCGCTTCTTACGTGCTGGGGTCTTGGGTGCCCCGTGTGCCTAGGGCACTGAGTGCGGCCTGGGCCGGGGGCGCCTCTGCAGGCACCACAGCTAGCTGCCTGGCTGTCCAGGCGCCGGCGGAAGGCATTTGCGGGACCTACGTGGTGATGAGCGATTCCACACACAGCGTGCTTGAAAAGTCCTGATTCTTAACGTCTTCGAACCCTTAGCCTTGAGAAATAAATCAGGTGGGTAATTTGATCGACTCGGGTTTAAGTAGAGTAGCCTCAGTTATAAATACAGGTTGGAGGAGGTGATTTGCAGTCGTGAAGAAACTGTTTTAGGGTATTTTTGACAGGCCTACCCCTGACCCCCTGGTGTTGAAGGTGCATCTCCCGATGGAAGGTGCTTCTCCCAGGGGGCCTCCGGGGTGGGGGGCGGGTCCTTCTGGAGCCCAAGGAGTCTCAGTCGGGCCTGACTTTGGCCAGCGCCCCGTAGAGGGCAGCACTGAATTACAAACGGACCTCACGCCCGCATCCTGAATAAGCCGCGGAAGGGTGGTCCTTGATTCCGTGTGTGCGGCTGTCTGCTGTGAAGCTAGCCCAGCGGGACATGTGTGGTGCGTATGTATTTCTGGGACCTCGGTGAAAGCGTTGCTTTGCTTTTGGGATTCTCTTTTTTGTAGGTCAGCCATCAAAACACAAGCATGTAGATGTTAAGTATGTTTTAAATGTATTTTCAAGGTGCGGGGGGAGAGATTCAAGGGTGTTTCAGGTAAAAGTTAGTTTTTTAGGGATTAAAGGACAAATTACCCCGTATGATTTCAGTCTGCTTATGAATTGGGTTCCTAGCCCTTAGCTGGAACGTGGCCAGGTGGTGAGACGGCCTCAGCCCCGCGTCTCGCACGTGAGTTCTCGTGTGGGGAAGGGTTGTAGCATTATGGGGACGTGAGACCTCCATGATGTGGGTCATCTGTTTCCTTTTCCATGGGTGCCGGTCACGGGTCCCTTTACGGTGCTCTTCTGCATACTCGTTTATGTGAGAAAAGATTTTTCTAGAAGGAAAAGTAAGTATTTGGTAGTACTTTAGTACAGGGCAGAACACTCCTTTTAACATCACCGATAGCCTTGGTCAGGGGAGCCTTCTGAAAGGGATGTGATGTGAATAGTCGAGACGGACAGAGGGGAGCGCACGCCGTGAGCACTGTGGCCGCTCAGTCAGCGGCTCGTGGTGGGGGGCCCACTTTGTGCTGCCGCTGACGGCCGTGGCACACAGGGTCCCCGAGAGCCTGCTAGGGCAGGGTGACCTCAACAAGAACTGAGAACACTGGTGATGAGCCGTGTGACGCGAAGAGAAGACCCTTGGCGGGCACAGGTAGCGTCCGGGGCTGTGCGGAGGCGGGCGTGCCCAAGGCCGCGCCTGGACGTGAGCGTGTCCGCCAGGGGAAGAGTGTGGGCGTGGGGAGGATGGGCCACGAGCCAGGCCTTGAGGGCCTCACAGTCTGGGTCTCAGGGCAGTCTGATTTCAGCGGCAGGGACAGGACCTGCTCTCATCTGTTTGGTTCTGAAAGGCACTCTGGCATCACTGGGGAAATGGGCTCAGGTGAGGTTGGAGTCGGTGGGGGCGTCGGTTGTGGTCCTGTGGGAGGGCGGCCGTGTGGACACAGCGGCCTGGGTCAGGGAGAGCGCATGGACCGGAGGGAGCCACAGGGGCAGGGCCGGGTGACGGGGCTCTGCGTCGAGCTGAGGTTGAGGAGGGCGTTCGTCGGGTTGGATGCTGGGGCAGGAGCACCCTGGGGGTAATGCTTCTGTTTCAGAGATGTTAATTTGAGATGTTTTTAAGAATATATGTGATGCTTCTGGTTGGGTTGATTGGAATCCCAACACTTATCAGAACTCGAGATAAAGGTGTAGATGTGGTTCGTGTAGATGAACCGGGACGGCGTGGAATCGATGAGGTCGCCTCAGAATGGCGCGAGAAGAGAGAAGGTCTTGCGGCAAGGAGCCGCAGAGCAGGCCCTCCTGATGGAGCTGCGGAACAACAACGCAAGAGTCCATGGTGGCCTGGGAGAGGGTGGTCCCTCTGAAGCCACAGAAGGACGTCCCTCGGGGCGGGGAGAACCTGCCCCAAGGTGGCAGCGGCCTGGGAGAGGGTGGTCCCTCTGAAGCCACAGAAGGACGTCCCTCGGGGCGGGGAGAACCTGCCCCACGGTGGCAGCGGTGCAGGGAACCAGCTAGGGTCAGGACTGCGGGCTGACCCCAGCCATCCCTCGTCCTTGGCCGGGGACCAGGGCAGATGTGGCAGCCCGGGGGAGGGGGCGAGAGCTTGAGCAGAGCAGGGGGCCCAGAATGGCCTCAGAGCTGTGCGGCGGAGGAAGGCTTCCCACCAGGGTGGGGGGACCCTGGGGGGCGGAGGAGTCCAAGGAGGGGCAGCATGGAGGGCCAGCTGAGGCTGGGTGCCGGGAGCTTCAGGTTGTCCCCGCAGGACTCCAGGATGGTCCCTGGCGATGCTTCTGTTGTGTGGTCATTAGTTCCCCTTTCACGTGACGTTGAGAGGGTCTAGCAGAAGAATCACGGGCGGTGGGAGGCGCTGCTCTGAAGTGTATCCAGGTGACTTAGCCACTGTGCCGTCAGACCGTGTGCACTTCGTGCAGGAGTTCCTGGTTCATGAAGGAGCTCGGAGATGAAATGTGAAAACATGTTGGCATACTCGTACAATGTGCAGCTAAAACACCAGCACATTATCTAGTAGTGCTGATTGTTCTCGGGACCCCAGTGGAGACACCCGAGAAGACCGTGGGACAGAGACCACAGCAGTAACTGCAGTTTCATAGAATGGAGCTTTCCCCTTGGGTGTGGACCCTGACTTGGGCTCAATGCTGAGACGAGCCACGCAGGTTTCTGTGCTTCTCTAACACATGGGGCCCCAGAGACGGCGCCCGGAGGGGCTGCTTACCGTGGAGACGGCACCCAGAGCGGGCTGCTTACCCTGGAGACGGCGCCCGGAGAGGGCTGCTGACCCCGGAGACGGCGCCCGGAGAGGGGCTGCTTACCCCGAGACGGCACCCGGAGGTGCTCTTACCCCGGAGACGGCACCCGGAGAGGGCTGCTTAC
Source organism: Spilogale gracilis (assembly GCA_004023965.1). NCBI lineage: Eukaryota > Metazoa > Chordata > Mammalia > Carnivora > Mephitidae > Spilogale > Spilogale gracilis. The sequence continues at coordinate 4,190 of PITA01018527.1, forward strand.
CCCAGAGATGGCACTCAAGGGGGCTGTTTACCCTGGAGATGGCGCCTGAGGGGGCTCTTTACCCCGGAGAAGGTGCAAGGAGAGGGCTGCTTACCCCAGAGATGGCGCCCAGAGGGGCTGCTTACCCCGGAGACGGCGCCCGGAGAGGGCTGCTTACCCCAGAGATGGCACTCAAGGGGGCTGTTTACCCTGGAGATGGCACCTGAGGGGGCTCTTTACCCCAGAGAAGGTGCCTGGAGGGGGCTGCTTACCCTGGAGAGGGCACCCGAGGGGGCTATTTTCCCCGGAGAAGGTGCCTGGAGGGGGCTGCTTACCCTGGAGAGGGCACCCGAGGGGGCTATTTTCCCTGGAGAAGGTGCCTGGAGGGGGCTGCTTACCCTATAGACGGCGCCGGGAGCGGGCTGCTGACCCCGGAGACGGTGCCCGGAGAGGGCTGCTGACCCCAGATACGGCACGCGGAGGGGGCTGCTTACCATTTCATGCACGTCTGTCAGGCTGTGCGACGAGATCTACAGTTTTGTCAGCAATGTTCACTCTCTCTGGTAGAACGATGTCGGGATAGAGAATGTCAGCTGCGTAGGTGCCTCACAGGGAGGGTAAGGGCTGACGGCGCTCGCTGTGAGTCCGAGCAAAGCAGTGTGTCTTAGGAAGCAGTTCGCGGTCCTGGAGGGGAGACCCAGAGACGTGGGATGTCGCACGCAGCGAGACCTGGGGTCCTCATGGGTGTGGTTGGTAAAGAGCCGTGTGGAGGGTGCACGCCTGTGCGTGTGGTGGGTGTTATAAGTGCACGCGGTCTCTCCGGGTGAGACTCCCTGGCCCTTGGGGAAAGGTACCTATGTCTCTGTCGTTCCAGCTCTGGGGTGAAGCCCTAAGTGGCGTACGCGGCAGTCATTTTCTTTAGAAGCTTTCTGACACGGTGGTGTGGGTGCCTCCCACTTGACAGCGTTTAGGACGCTCCTGTGCCGCAGTAATTTAGGTACATAGGCTTGGGTATCCGCTGAGACACGGCAGCCCCTTGGTCGTTTTAGTAGGAAAAGTGCATTCTCATTCAGGGCGTACAGCTGGCGCTTGGAGGGTCACTGGTTCTTCACGGGAGTATTGACGCCATCCCGGGCTCCCGGGCTCCCCCCGTGGGGAAGACGCGGGGCGTTGGACGTGCGCTCACCGTCTGCGGGGGCCTGCTGCTGCTCCGAGAGGCCGCTGTGTGCGCCGACCCAGCCAGCGGAGTCCCCGCGGGGCACTTGAGCCGTTTTTGAAGCTGTGTCCCACGGTCTGTCATGTGTTTGTTTCGCTTCCTCATTACTGGAGGGGCAAGAATGGTTCTCGGAGAAACGCCTGCAGCAATGGTTATTTATCTGAGGAGCGAATAAAGGCATTTGGGATGGAAACAAAAATAGGTCTGGTCTGACCGGATTGAAGTGTGCTTGTAGCCGTTCCTTTGGTGGCCCATCTGCTTGAGCCCTCCTCCAGCGTGGCGTCCCCTCATACTCTGGTAGCCCTTGAACGAACAGTTGAAAGTATGGGCAGAGGATGGTTGCTCTGTGATGACCTCCGGGCCTTCTGATGGTTTTATGGTCTTGAACAGGAACAGAGTGAGGGCTCAGGCTCAACTCTCTCCTGGGTCGTATTTCTCTCAGGGCACAGGGTCCCTTTCAGGCCCTCAAGAAATGTCACTTTTGTCTCCAGATCGCTGGGAGTCGTGACACCTTGCACGGCAGCAGACAGGTGTGTTGTAGAGAAGCCGCAGACCTGAGCGAATAGTCATACTTGTACAGTGAAGTGTGTCTAATTCTCAGGTGCAGTTATTTTATTTGAGGCCCTTCCTCATCATGTCCCTACATTATGTAAAGTAACGTATGCCATGAGACAGCCAAGCCCTTGCATGGCTCGCAGGGCGCGGAGGTTGATTATGGAAGGACTGTTTCCTATTTGAAGGGGTTCACAGTGAAAGCTAGAGGCGGTGGCTTTGAGAGAGAGAGTGCACATGTCCAGGAGGGGAACGTGGGGCGGGGGACGTGTATGCCCGCGGCGTCTAACACTGCTCTTGGGCTCTCCCGCAGAGTTCTCCGGGGTGCTGCACCACTGTCACATTCTGGCGTCCGAGATGGTCCATTTCATTCACCAGATGCAGTATTACATCACGTTCGAGGTACACCCGGGCGCCCCTTGCTGCTGGTTTACATACGTCGTGTCTTGGGTTTCCCCGTAGCGTGTTTTGTTGGAGATACTGTACCGGAAAGACTTGCCTTGTCCCTAAGTGTCACGTTGTCGTTTCCTAGGTGCTCGAATGTTCTTGGGATGAACTCTGGAACAAGGTGCAACAGGCCCGAGACTTGGACCACATCATCGCGGCGCATGAGGTCTTCCTGGACACCATCATCTCCCGCTGTCTGCTGGATGCCGACTCCAGAGTAAGGCCCGTGTGCTATTTGCGAACAGGAGCAATGATAATCTTCTCCTCTTCGGGGCCTGTCCCCCGGGGCATCTTAGAGATCGCTCAAAAGGGGCACCTGGGGGGCTCAGTTGGTTAAGCGACTGCCCTCAGCTCAGGTCATGGTCCCGGAGACCCGGGATCGAGTCCCACATCGGGCTCCCTGCTCAGTGGGAAGCCTGCTTCTCCCTCTCTCACTCCCCCTGCTTGTGTTCCCTCTCTGGCTGTGTTTCTCTCTGTCAAATAAATAAATAAATAAATCTTTAAAAAAAAATAAAAAAAAAAAAAGAAATCGTTCAAAGTCCACGTTAGTAGCAACGAGGGCTATTTTAGTAATAATTGGAAGTTCTGGGTGGACTGTTCTGAGCGGACTTCGAGCAGGAACGTGCTGTGAAATGGTTAGAGAAGCAGTAAAGCACGTAATCGCACCCATCCGTTTCCTCGGTGGGATAGCGCTGTCGTCTCGTGGGGCTCAGAAGACAGAGATGAACTGTCGCAGCTGGTTTCGCGTTGTGCACTGAGTAAATCAGGCAGGCGGTGTGAGAACACGGCACCCAGCTGCCCGCCTGTGAGTTCAGGAGGATGGCATGAGGGCGCGTGCTCCACCCTGCCCCTCCGTTGTCTTACCGAGGGACCGTGCTCTCTTCTGTTTGTCTTCGTGAAGTGAGTGTCTGACTGCATGTGTTCCATGGTCCCAGCTTGGTCGCTAGCGTCGCTTTCCTTACACATCTGTTCTGAACGTTGCTGTTCCGTGTGGCCAAGCCTTGTGGGGTTCTGATGTCATTCACACGTCTGGGGAAGCAAGGAACACATCGTTCTCAGTTGAAACAAAGATACTGAGACTTGAGAGTCAAAGCTTCGTGTGCCTCCTGCCCGTGAGCTCGGAGCCCCTCTCATTTCTCCGTCTCTCTTACGCTTTTCAGTGAAGTCATGTCGTCTTTCTCCCACAACTACTTGCACATCCCTTTTAGGTTATTACTACCATAAACGTGCATAGCTGGTTTGGAGGAATGTTACTCAGTTCATTAATTTTTTTTACACATTTTTTTTTCCATCCCAGGGGTTTCTACATCTGCTTATAGATCCTATTTTTACAAGAAAAACTAGTTTTGTTTCCAGAGGGTCTGTTTTCTGCCTTTCCTTGCCTTGGGGTGTTAGCTGGGCCCACCAGGAGCATGGATAGGATTCCTTATCTCATCTCCGACACGAAAGAGATGTTTTATTCTTTCACCATTTACTGTGATGTGGGCCAAGATAACTTTATTCAAATTAAGGCGGGTCCTTGTAGCCCTCGTTTGTTTAGCTGTTTTATGTAAATCATGATAGGCTGTTAAGTTTTAACATATGACTTTTTTCCTGTGATTTTGAAATTATCTTTTCTCCTCAAATTGTTAATGGCCTCTTTTTTTTTAAATCGAAGCTGGCAGAGGGCCGAGTTGACCCTGCCCTTCAGTTGTGGTGTGCTCTTGTCCATCCACAAGAGACCCCGCGTGCCTGCCACGAGGCGTGGACCCACCTCCGCCAGGGCACAGTTGGCTTTGTGTCTGCCACCCACCCTGCGTGGGTATCTGGCACTTTGCAGGGATGTGCTCTTGATTTCCATAAGTGATTTTTGCTATAGATCCCTTCCTCTTGCCCACTTTCCACGCCACACTGGGAGAGAGCGAGCCTACAGCGTGGTAGATGCCGGGAAGGGCAGCGTGCGGCGCAGGCGGGCAGCGAGCGGCCGCGACGGTGTGCTTGCCGTGTTATGTCCTCGGCGTTCCCGCCGCACGCTGGTTTGAAGACACTGTGCCGAGCTTGTTGTCCATGAAGAATCTCCTTTCTCCTATCCTCCACGTCTGCTCTTGTTGTGTGTGGCACCACAAAGTGAATAAAATGGACTTGCTTTCCTGGTCCTTTGTGGCGCCGGCTGACAGCGCCGCGGTCTGGGCCGCGCTGTGGTTCGTGAGGCCGCTGGGGGGCGTTGAGTACACGGCCGCGGATGGGCAAAGGACACCTGGAGAGTGTGAGCTGGCACCTTGTTTCATAGTCTCTTTTTGTCTCCTGTCCTCAGGCACTTTTAAATCAGCTCAGGGCCGTGTTTGATCAAATCATCGAGCTTCAGAACACTCAAGACGCGATATACAGAGCCGCCCTGGAGGAGCTGCGGAGACGGCTGCAGTTTGAAGAGAGGAAGAAACAGCACGAAGTGGAGGTGCGGCTTCTCCACCACTGGGCTTAGCAGTTTGGAGAATGAGCTTATTGTCAGCGTTTTCAGAGCACGAGTAGTTTTCCCGCTGAACTGTTCCTGGAGATGGTGGCGCTCACACCTGCCCCAGAGTCCTGAGGAGGCTCTGACTGTCCACACGGGCCGGTCACCCTCGCAGGCACCCTGCTGTGAGCACAGGGACGGCGTGTGCCGGCACTCCGTGAGCGGGCCCGCGGGCGCTGCTGTCCGTGGGTGCTGGCGGCTCCGTGGACCGGTCCCAGCTCTGCGTCCCCTGCTTACCTCCAGCTGGTGGACACACATGGACACGTAGGAACCCGAGCTCTGCGCCTAGGGCTGCTCTCAGTGGCCTTGCGAAGCCTGTGGCCCTGGGTTGCTTTCTGCTGTGTAGGGTCTGTGTCATGAGGTGCAGAGACCGGGACACCCAGTTGGGATGCCTCAAAGGATAGGACGTTACAAGCAAGCTTTGGTTCATCCCAAAAGTAGAGTTTGCGTATCATTCTGATGAAAATATTGTAAGTCACCACATTTACAAACTAAAGGAAAAAGTTATGTGATCATCTCAATAGATGGATAAAATCATTTGATACTCAGGAAAATCTGATGGAAGGTTTGCTTGAAAGGCCTGAGTCAAAACTTCATGCTTAACGACGTAGTGCTGGGCCTGCGAGCCGGGCCGCCTGCCACTTGCTTAGTGTGGCCACGGTGGTCCACCCGTGTTAGAAGCTGAGACAGACATGTGCAAGCGCGAGCGAGCTGGCTTTTGTTTTTTTTTTTTTAGGTATGTTAACTAGAATTAACAAGTGAATTTATCAGGGTAGCAGGAAACAAGGTCTTTATGCAGAAATCACTTCTTTTTTATCAGCCACAAAATGAAACTTTAAAAATGCCTTTAAGAGAGCATTAAAGTGTAAGAATATGTTCGTAAGGCCCCTGTACAGAAAGCTACCGGACGGGCTTGGCAACCGACGGTCCTCAGGCCGCGTCTGGCCTCCCATGTGCTCCACGCCAGAGCTAAGTAACGGCACACAGACCCCAGAACATGTCCCTCTGGCCCCTTCCCGCGCGTCACAGTGCGGAGGGCGCCTTGGCAAGTAGAGGCCTCGGCGGTGGTCGTGGAGGACTGCTGGCGCAAGTCCCAATTCCAGTCCCCAACAGTCTTGGGGTTTTCTGTGGGTTTCATGTTTTGGGGGAGGGATAGAAAATGATGAACTAATTCTAAAATTGATGTGAAAATACATAGGGTTTAGCTTGCAGTGAAGAAAAGTTTGAACGAGAATAAAGTAGACGATAGACGTTTATAGTTGAGTATATGTGTACCCCCAGGATTTACACAATTACAGTTGTGAGAAGAATGGTGTTGGCTTAGGCAAGGACGGGAGCAGAATAACATCTGGGAAGATCGGGATCGTTGTCCTCGACCGAGAGTAGTGGGGAAGGGAGCATCTATAAACGGTGTTGGGCAGCTGGATCTCGACCCTGCCTCGCACACACGCAGCCACCACAAGGTGGGCTGTGTATGGAACATGAAAGATAAAATGCTTAAGCTTCCAGAAGATGACAGAAGGAAAAGCTGTAAAAGAAATCAAAGTTTTGTCATTGTGTCACGAGATAACTCTGTTGGTAAAAAGATAAGAATCCTACGCTAATTCCCGTATAGGCTGGCTGAGAGGGCCGTTAGACCATTCGTTAGGAGCATCTTAAAAATCGAAGTAGATGTGTCTCCAGTACAGAAAGATCGACCATGCTTAGGAGAAATAGCAAGAAGCATTCGCACCGAAGTCAAGGGTTAATGGGCTCCAGTACTTTGAACCGTCTGGCTCTGCTTTAACGTAGAAGGTCTGTGTTAGAAACGTGCCCATGGTTGAAAGATACAAGGCATTGCTTTTAGTGACTAAAGCCTGCCTAGCTTGTGTAAAAGATTGAAAGTGTTACGGGTTATGCAGTGTAGCTCTGTCATTACCAAATACAAGCAGGGGGTTCTCTGTGCTCATATGTATTGCTGGGAAGTATTCTGAGGTATTTTTTTCTGTGGAAAAAGTAAGCAAGAGCACAGTTTGGCATCAGCAGACCATCGTGAAAGCGTGAAGCAGCACGAAGGACATGAAGGGCATACGTTCCCCACCCCCCAGCCCAGCCCTTTCCTGGCAGCTGCTTGTGCCCAGATTTTAATATAATCTGCTTCCGATTCTTCAGGGCCGGTGGGGAGTGACAGCAGCAGAGGAAGAGGAGGAGAACAAGAGGATGCAAGAATTTCGAGAGTCTATACCGAAAATGTGCTCGCAGCTGCGGATTTTGACACATTTCTACCAGGTGCATGTTGGTGTGACACCGTGGTGTCCAGGACACATCGCTGTTTCTCTGCAGTTGACCGGGGCTCTCACATGATTAGAAAGGGGTCCTCTTGGCCTGCCCACCACCCACAGTGCGGCCTTCCCGGGGATCCGGGGCTGACTAGGGCTGCTGTCTTAGGATAGCTCTGGGGTTGTCGGCAGTGGGTGGGAGCCCTGTGGGGTCCGGGCAGGGCTGTGGGGCCTCAGAGTCCTGCGGGAGCCCAAGGTGAGGCTGGAGGGTGCAGACGTGTGCAGGGAGCTGCTTCTGGGGGTCCCCGAGCACGCGGGGCGGCAGGTGCTTAACTCCGGGCCTGCGATCTTGGAGGATGTGAGAGGAGCAGATGCACAGGGTCTGCGTGCTCTGCTCTGTGTTTCTCTGTTGTGGGTTTGGTTTTTGATTTTGTTTCTCCGTGTGATTTCAGTGATGGAAATACAGGTGTAAAATCTTAGGAAGGGTTGTTACATTCAGTTGTCGGTAACTAGTTAGACAAGCATTGACATTGAAACCTTTAAAAGTTACGTTTCTGTGTGCTGATGTCTCCATGTGGTTTCAAGTTTAAAATGAAGCTACTTCCTGTTCCATAGGCATCGGTTTGCTTCCTGGGTCCTCGTACTTTCGATGGCTGTCTTCAGCCTAACACGGGCATGGGACGACTCTGTCCCTTCCGCGGGCGGTCTTCCTCGGACCTTCCAGCACGTTTGTTGAAAGTGCTTCCTAAGTGGTGGCAGAGATGGGATTCCGTTCAGGGCAAAAACACTGTCACCGGACAGGTGTGTTGAGGAAGCAGCTGCCAGCCCCTGCTGTCGACGCCGTATGGGTTCACATTTCCTAACCATCGGTGCTCCCGGCGAAGACGCCAGCGTGTCCGTGGCGGGGTGACGCGCACCTGGGCTGCAGCGCGCGGGCTCACACAGTCCGCTGGGAGGCTTAATGCAGGGAGAGAGCCCCGAGCGGAGCGGGGGCCAGAGGGAGAAGCAGGCTCCCTGCCGAGGGGGGCTCCGGGGTCATGACCTGAGCTGGAGGCAGGTGCTTAAGGACTGAGCCTCTTTTTGGAAAGGAATCTTAATGTGTATCAGCCCCGTTTTACTCCTACCACAGTCTGGGTTTCTTTCTAAATCATGGCCATTGGGATTTCTTTTCCTTGACAGAAAAAGTCCTTTTCTGTCCTCTTTGCATTCTTGGTGGCTGAGACAGCAGAGGGTTAGCTACTCACAGGCCCTCTCACACGGAGTCTGCAGCCGGAGGACGGGAGTGTGCCCCGCATCTCCTCGTAGTGAGTGTCACCCGTGGCCACCTGACTGGAAGCCACTGCCCGTATGCTTAACATTCGAACTCCTTAGGGCCTGTCTCCCAAGCCCTCGGTCTCCTGGAAGGACAGAGGGGGGAGTCCACAGTCCCCGCTCTGTTCGCTCAGCTGTGAGTTCCCTTGTGCTACGTACCCGAGCACCGAGGTGGACTGAGATGCGGCGTTAGGGCCTGGAAGCATCGATGGGTTGCGGGGTTTCAGTGGCGGCTTCTCTGCCGTTGGGACCTTTTCCAGGTCCGCAAGTGCGGAGACAAGCAGCCCCTACTTTGGACAGCCACACACCTGCTGCCTGTGACTCAGGAGCCCGGTGGGGATGGGGTCTGGGCTCAGAAGTGACTCAGCCAGTGTTTGTCGTGTGAACGTTGGAGGAAACGGCTGTCATGTCCCCTCGCCTTCACAAAGCCCCCGGGAAGGCGGTGACGTAGCGGCAGTTGGCCTGGTCTGCAGGAGCGACTCCGCCCACATCCGCGAGCACCCGTGGTCATGGTTTCGAGGCGTGTTGTTCGTCGTGTTCTCCTTCTTGTTTTCCTGGGACGGGGCTGCGATTCGGTACTTTAACTCAAGTGAAGGATGGGAAGTGGAATGCCGGGTTTTACATTTAAAAGAAAAAAAAAAACGGGCTTTTCTTTGTTTTTTTTTTAAATATCAGTAGCTTTGCTGTTTTGCTTATTCTTTCAGAACTTAGGGCAAAAAGGAAGTTCTTTTAAGTAAAATGTACTGATTGTGCGTTTGTACTGCTGGACACGGCTGCCGTTGGCTGGGCCCTGGCTCCTGGCGCAGCTCTCGTCCCTTCGGGGCGCCTGCCGGGCTGGGCGTTGAGGCGGGACTGTCGCTCCGACCCGGACGGGGAAGCCAGCCAGACGAGGCTGCGGTGGCGACGGGGCTGTTTCGTGGAAGGCTGCCTTCTGAAACCGGTCCCCCTCTCTTGTTTTCAGGGCATCGTGCAGCAGTTTTTGGTGTTGTTGACGACCAGCTCTGATGAGAGTCTTCGGTTCCTTAGCTTCAGGTTGGACTTCAATGAGCACTACGAGGCCAGAGAGCCCCGGCTCCGAGTGTCTCTGGGCTCCCGAGGGCGGCGCGGCTCCCACACGTGACCCCTCCCCTGCCTCGCACAGAGCCGCGTTCACGTGTGAACCCTCCAGCCCACGGGCCTGCCGCGGACGTCGGCTGTTCCTGCCTGGCCCTTCGGTGTCGGCCACGGCGTGGCGTCTGATGGCCTCGGTCACGCCTTCACACATCGGAGGTGAACGCATCTGTTCACCACTGAGTTACACAGGCTGGTTTGCACTCTTCCAATTTATTTTTTAAAGTCTTCATATTTTAAGAGCTACCACACTTTGTTGAGGCTTCTTAAGCTCTCCATGATATAATTTATATTTGTCACTTTTTAAGAACTCACAGTTACTTGTAGAGAAAATTAGAGTGTGTGGATGCTCATCAGTTAAGATGGTAACGTCATTGCTATTTTTTAACATCCTCCTCAGAGGCAGTTTTTGTTATAGAATAAATTAAATTGAAACAGAATGTCCCTACTAAGAAAATATATAGAGCATTTTATTTTGGTTTGTAGTGTGTAAAATATTAACCTCTGTAAGAATGTTTATTCTTCTTTCAAAGTTTATCTTCTTTCAGAGTTTACATTTTTATATTTAATTTAGTCTTTGAGATGACTTGTAAACTAGTGTAGAACTAGCTCAGTCCGGGGGGACACGCACGGAGCACCCCCAGCCTCCACGGCGCCATCTGTCGGCTGAGGTGGGATGTAAATACGGATGACTAGAAAGTTAATGAACTATTTTATTTTCAAATTCTGATAAGCATTGGAAAGAAACTGACTTGAATAATGAAGATTTCCTTTCTCCTTGCCTATTTTTTCATTGTAAATATTTATATACTACTGACCAGATGTGGGGGAAACTGTTTTTTGTAAAAATGTCATATCAGGTCACATAAATCTGCCTTTATGATGTTGCATAAGTGAAACTTAGAGAATTAAAAGCAGTTATCTTTCAGACGGATCGGTTGTTCCTTGAATGAATACTGTGTGAAGAGACTGAGGTCCCCACTGGTCTGCGGGCCGGGCCGCCCGTTTGACGGGAGGCGCGTCTGGGTGCCAACTGTGCCGTCGTGAAACCTGGGGACGCACGGCATGTGGCCTTCGGGCGCACCCGGGAGTGGGGGGCATCTTGCATTCAGCTGCGGCTGTTCCCGTCGGAGTCCCTTTCCGATCGGAGGGGCGCTTAGGATTCTGGCTCTGCAGAGATGAGTCTGTGGTGAAGGCCAGAACGTTTTAGGGCACCAGTTTAGTTTTAGTTTAAAAATTTGTAAAATTGGTATCTCCACTGCAGCGTTTCCCAGAGGTGGCGGTGTGTCGCGCACAGGTTTCCCCCGCGGGCCCACGCGGTGCACCTGTGCACACTGGCCAGCCCAGAGCCGGGAGAGCGAAGCGGTGATCACCGTCAGCTCCGGGGCGGGGGTCCGCTCGTGCGCAGACCCCCGAGTGGCCCGCCTTGGGCTTAGGACGCCTGCGCTGCCGACAGAGGTCAGAACCGGTGCTGAGCTCTTCTGTACCAGCAGAGCGGCCCTGCCGTGCACTTTGGAAAAGCAGGGGTTGCCTCTGTCTCCCAGAGAAGTTTCCCTAGGATTTTTTACCTTGGAGCCTCTTTCTATGTTCTTTAAAGCATTTCTCCTCTAGTCCTCAGGGGAAACCACCCTGGGAATGACAGATAGTCCAGATTGGGGACTAAAACTCCATTTGAGCTTAGGAGCCATCACGTAAGTAGGCACGATTTGTGGGGTATGGAGGTGCTGAGGGGCCTCCCAGTGGGCCCAGGATAGAAGTGTGGGTCTGGCCGACCGACACGGGGCCGCAGACGGGCCCAGCAGCCTGGAGGCTGGGGTGTCCCTCGGCAGGGTCTTGCCAGAGCTCGCTTCAGACCCCAGTGGAGACGCCCCGCGAATGGGCAGTCCTGTCACGGTAGGGGGTTCTCATCATTGATGAGTCGGGGCTCCCCACTTGGCGACTGAGGTGGGAGAGCCCGCTGCAGGGGTGAGTCGTCTCTGGAGGCTATGTCCTGCTGTGGCTCCGGGAGAATGATAATCGAGCTAGCCTTCGTGAAGGTCGGAGGTCACCGTGCGCATCGGGGCAGGCTCTTAGCAGGGCCTTCATAAATGGAGCTTTCGTGTTTGTGAGCCCAGCTCAGCTTTCCTGCCATTGAGGGCGCCTCTTACTGACCAGGGAGGTCCTTTACCGCGGCTGCAGCCACACGCCACCCCTGGCCAGGACTTTCCTCCCTGGAGTCCCGCTGGCTTGGCAGGCTTGATTGAAGAGCGGGGAGCACCTGTCCCCCTGTGTACACGTCTGTCAGCAGCAGGACTCGGGGCCGTGACCCGCCCGGCCCTATGGAGATAGTGTCCTGGACTGATAGGACAGAACATACCGCCAGTGTGAGCGTCCCATCTCCCAGGAAGGAGGCACTTTTATCAGATGACCACGGTCATGCTGGTGGCTCCCAAGGCACAAAGTCTACATGAAATGTTGAGTGTTACCAGTGGGGGCTGCCTGGACCAAGGAGCTGGCGGCGGGGCTGGTGGCCCGTGGTGAGCGTGGCTCCTCGTGGCCGGGAACACTGGTGTGAGTGCTGTGGCCACAGCAGTGAGGACCAGCCTCCTAGCCCTGTCGTCCCCGGACACTTGAGTAGAGCTGAGCGCAGCTGGCGGGGCCTCGGAGAGCCGGGGCACGCACCGCCCTGCTCGTGCGCATCTGCACGTAGGAATTTAGAATTCAGAAGCCCCAGTATGTACACGTGTGTGGAAATGATCAGGTGAGTGCGGCTCACGGGGGAGAGGCAGAGCTGCTCAGTTCTGGGTTGGTGTCTCGGGCGGCGTCGCTCAGGTCTGGGGGACCACGACGCTGTCGGAAGGGGCGATTGCCCTTCCCATGACCCCGCGCGCTACCATGTCAACCCCTGGACCCTTGTGGGCGGGTAGGTTATAAACAGCCCTTTCCTTTTCTACTCTGCTGATGAGACTACTCAGGATTTCTGAGTTCCAGGCTCCTGTTTGTTTCTAGAAAATCGTGTTTTCATTTAGTGTTTTTAAATTTGTTGGCATTAATTTTTACATAGATGCCTTTATAGTTACTGAAATACTCTTATTTGAGTTCAAGCCTTTCACTCCTAATATTATGTATTTGTGTTTTCCTTTTTCTTCCTGCTCCCTTTTACCAGTCTGATTGTAGTTTATGTTTTTCAAGAATTACTTGTGATATTATCGTTTTACTATGTATAGATGCCATTTTTTGCTTTATAAATTATTGTTCTGTATTTAATACCTTCCTCTTTCTCTTGGTTTATTTTTTTCCCAGATTGATTGCTTATGGAATTTCTTTTCCTTATTGTGTTTCGGACTGAATCGTTCTCTGTGTTAACTTGAGTTACATCATAGGTTTTTATGGGGTGCTTTTTCCATGTCATTAATTTCTAACTACTCTGCGATGCTCTTATTTTCTTCTGACTCTGGATGTAGTTATAGTACAAAATGTCTAGAAAGTCTGCTTTTTTTTTCTCTTGATTTTTTTTCCTGAAAAAGAATAATAGAAAAATACACAGAACTTTGTCAAAGCATATCATATCAAATCATGTGACACTACTGTGTATGAAAGAGTAGGACACCAGAACATAAGGAAACCCCAACAGACTAGAACGAGTACTCAGGCACCACTGTTCTGGGTCGTTAGAGTCTGCGAAGGTTCGCTTCACGGGTACGTTAGCTGATCCCGCAACAGATACTTTGAGGTAAATGGCTTTGGGAAAACTGGAAAAAAAGAGCTTTACCTCCTACCCACAAGGAAGTACATTTACTTGTGGGTGGCCATTCACACTGTTTCTGGTATTTGACTGGAGAAGACAGCTGCTGGGAGCAGGTGTGTAAGAGCCGGTGGGTCAGTGCCTTCATTTCTCCGGTGACCAGGAGAGGAGACGGCCGGCCCGTCCATCGTAGGCTTGGGGCTGGCATGTTGAGGACAGGCTGGTGTGGTGCGCGCGCTTACTCTCATTGCCCTGCCCCGAGGGCCTGGCGTGGGGAGGCGGGCACAGTGGCGGCATCCCCTTAATGTCTGATGACAGCAAGCATGTTTCCGTAGGCTTATCTGCTATGAAATCGTGTCTGTTAACACATTTGCCCATGTCTTTTGGGTGGTTTTCTTAGAGTTTTTAGAATTCTTTGTATGTCTGCATAGAAGTCTTTCATCCTATAGGTGATTTGCAGATGTTTTCTCCCAGTTTAAGTCTTTTGTAAAACCTCGAGCATCCATCAGACTCCGTGCTCGTCAGCATGCGGTTTGTATTTGAGCCTGTGCTGTGGACGGAGGCTCCCACAGGGGCAGTCTGCAGGGGGAACTCAGGCAAACCGGTGCTAGCCAAGCCGCTACTCCTTCTGGTCATTTTAACCACAACATGAAAGTGACCAGAGGACGTGGTATCTCTATCAGCCTGCGATGAACCCAGAGTCTTCACTGTGCTTATAGTAGTCTCCAGTTGTTGCCGGCCCGCTGCCCGTCCATCCCAGGTGGCTGTGGCGCCCTGGACATGCGCCGACTCTGAACCGAGGTGTGCCGTGGGTGGGGGGCGCACTGCGCCTTCCACACAGTTAGTAGGGGAAGAGGAACGTGAGATACCTCAGTAGTACCGTTACCGTTCTGTGTTGAAGCGATGCCTTGTGTTTGCTTAAATACAATAGATTTAAATGGATTTTGCCAGGTTTCTTAAAATTACTTTTTAAATATTTCTACTAGAAAATTACAAATTACCTGTGTGTCTCCTGTGTATTTCTGTTGGATGGAGCTTTTTCTGTTCTAGGATTCTGTTCGGGATACTACATGACGGTCGTTACTGTTTCCTTGGGCTCCTTCTGGCTGTGACGGCTTCTCAGGGTTTTTTCTATGATCTGGACAGGTTTGAGGCGTACTGGCCGGATGTTTTATAGAATGCCCCTCGGCTGGGTTTTGACTGATGTTTTTCTCATGATTAGATTGGGATTATGCGCTTTGGGGAGGAAGACCACAGACGTAAAGTGCCGTTCTTATCCCGTGAAGTCCAGGGTGCGCACTGCTGACCAGTTGAGATGGTGTCCATCCTGTGCTCTTTAGGAAGAGGTCACCTGGAGCAGCCCATATTTAGGGGAGGGGAGTTATGTTCTGCCTCCTTGAGGGGGGGGGGATCTACATCAATTATGTGAAATTCTTATGCAGGGGAGATTTGTCTCTTATATTTCTGGCTAGAAGGGCTGAAGGAACTCCCCGTTGTGAGTGGATTGTTTGCAATGCTTAGCTGTTACAAACATGGACGGACGTCAGTGCCGGGCTGGCCGCTGTGCTGGCCTCTCATGCTTTAACTTCTGTTTCTTCCATGGATGGGGGTGGGTGTGTTTTCATGTTAACTTGCTGTGAGATTTCCCATGTGTGAATTGCTCGTTTCTGCCTTTTGTACTTTTTGGAGAGTTTCCTACCGTTTAGTTACTGATTTATGGGAGTCCCATAGGTTTCATAAACTAGTCTTCTGTCGGTCCTAGATGCTGTACATATCTTTTCTCAGCTTCTTGTGTGCTCTCTCAGTGTTGTCTTTTCTTATTTTAAACTTCAGTAAAGACCCATCTGTCAGTCTTTGTTTCATGAAAATGCTATATTAGCAAGTGCTGCATTTTGTTTAAGAAATATTTCCCAACACTGGAATAGAGGAAGATAAACATGTAATAGTTGTCTTTGACATTTTGTTTTTACTTTACCCGGAATTAACTTTACAAATGATGGAGGTCCAATTCATTTATTTTCTGTAAATGTATTGAGTTTCAGGACACCGATAATTGGGAAGTCTAATCTAAAATATTACTCTGTTATAAGCCAAAAATCTGTATACTCATGGTTTTGATCCATTGGTCAAATTGTCTGTACTTGAGTTAACACAAGATGGTCTTAATTTCTGTAGGTTAATAATAGACATTGATATCTCAAGGGAAGTGCTTCAGCCTTTTATTCAAGAATCCTGTTTCTGACCTTTTTTCTTTCATATAAATTTTAGGCTCCAGTCCCCCAAAAGAATAAGGTTTTGATTAGGGTTGTACTGTCTGTAAATCAGTTTGGAGAAAGGTTGACATACTTATAATACTGATTTTTCAATCCATGAATATGGTATATCCATGCTTACTTTTGTCTTTCTTAATTAAGCCTTTCAACATTTTATGAACTCCGTGATGAGTTAGCACAACTTTTGTTAGATTTATTCCTAGGGGCCTCATTGTAAAAAGGCAGTTGTATTGTATTTTCTTTTTATTCTTTTTTTTAGTTTAGTTTTTTTTTTTTTAAGATTTTATTTATTTGATAGAGAGAAACACAGTTAGAGAGGGAACACAAGCAGGGGGAGTGAGAGAGGGAGAAGCAGGCTTCCCACTGAGCAGGGAGCCCGATGTGGGACTCGATCCCGGGTCTCCAGGATCATGACCTGAGCCGAAGGCAGTTGCTAAACCAGCTGAGCCACCCAGGCGCCCTTTTTTTTTAATTTAAGATAGAATTTTTACCTGTTTTTTTTTTTTTTACCCATACACAGAAATGAATTTAAATTTATGTGTTGATTTTGTATCCAGAAGTCTTGCTAAGTTATGGTAGCAGTTCACCACTAATGTAATAGCTTATCTGTAGCTTCATTGGATTTTTACTGTACCTGTGCTGGTTCCCCCAGACGTAGACTATAGGGTGTCATGTGAGAGTTTATCAGGAGAAATGCTGGAGAGGGACGATGGTGGGAGTGTTGGTGGGCGCCGTAGGCCAGCTGGGTGTGATTGAGATCAGATCCTCATGGAAGAGGTCGGAGAGGAGGACGGAGCATTAGGCGGAAGGGTCCGACTGCACGGCGGTTCTGGGGAAGTTTGACAAAGCATGGGGGAGTTCCCGCAGCCCAGGCGCATCTGTGGTATCCCCGCAAGTCTGCTCACAGGGAGCATGGCCTCCGCATGAAGGCTGTGTTGGGTTCCAGAGCGTCGCGTTGGGGGCTTCAGATCAGTGACATTCCCAGACGTGACGATGGGAGATGCTCACGGCCCACAGATACGCTTGCTCAGACCTTTTTGGGGGGCGGCTCAAAGGGAGGTGGTGAGTGGGCTGAGCCCTCCCCTGTCACCATGTGCAGGCCGCTGACTGGCCTTCTGTTTGAATTCTCACGAGTCAGTCTGACTGGTGTGGGTGTCTTGCCGTGTGGCCCAGCCTCGGTCCCTGGGTGAAGGATCCGGGTATCCGCAGCCCTACCGTTGCAGGCTGGAGTTACGCCTCCCAAGGGCATGGCTGGAGAAGACGCTTGGCGGGCGGCGGCCTCGAATGACCGCGTTCTGGGAGGTGCTTTTCGGTTCAGGCGAGTCTTTGAAAGCCAAGCTGAAGCACAAGTAAGGTGTTTTCTTAGACATATTTCCAGGCTGTCATCTGCCCACTTTCTGGAAACACGACCAGCTCTTCATGAGCTCGTGTCCTGCGCCCCGCTGTCAGCTCGGGGTGCGGGAAGCCCTGGGGGAGGTCCGGAGGGCCTGTCCTGTGAGCGTCCGCGGCTGGCCGGCAGGTGAGGCTGGGGGCCTCTCCGAGGAGCAGGGACCTTCACCCGGCGTGCGGGACTAAGAATCTGTTGGAGCAGCGGCCGGATGGCTGTGCGTCGCGTGCACCTAGCATCACCGGGCCTCACCTGGGCCTGTCCTGCCCGCGGCTCCCAGTGTGTGGCGGGCCTCCCGGCTGGAGGGAAGCTCTCCAGCAGCCACAGGCACAGACTTGCCCTGTCCGGCGCCTGGAGGGTTCCATGCCTCGTGATCTGGCTGCCGGGCGCTAGAGCCTGCGAACCCCAGCCCCAAGTCGCCCCTGGGCGTGTGGGGGTCGTCCAGCGGAGTTGTGACCTGCAGGGGCACGGTGGGGACATGGGGGGCCAGGTCCAGCGCGGGCCCTCCCCTGCTCCAGCCGCAGCCTGGCCGCCTGCCGGGAGGGAGCTGCCTGGGCTCCGCGGGGCTCGGGGTGGGAGGCAGGGAGGCGAAAATTACACACAGACCTCTGCGCTCTGAAAATACACCTCCGCTTTCCAGAAAATTGAGTCAAATGGTATGGAGATTTGGCTAAGTGATTATGGATATTGTTCTGTGGACGTGTTGCCAGGTGTCTCTTCAAGAAGAGAAATAAATTTGTATTTCTCTGCCTTTCTGCTGGGTTTAAGGTCTTAATAAAAATGCAGCAAGGAAATTCTGCAGAGCAGCTTGTCTGGAGCTCAGATTCCTGCCTCTGACAAGAGCTGCAGACCGTCTTGTCTCACGCCGGCTTGCTGTGACCACCGTAGCCTGCCCCCACCGCCCCCAAGGGCCCCCGGATGCACAGCAGCCCCAGCCCATCAGAGCCCAGGTGCTGGCTCTCCTGGTCCCAAGCCTGAGGCTGTGTCCCTGGAGGGGTGTGAGCTCCCTGCCCACAGGCACTTCAGTGGGACGTGGGGGCGGGGGTGCTGGCCCGTCTCAGCCCCCACTCCCGCCTGGTGGGTGTCCTCCCATCTGGAAAGCTAGCTTCCCACTCCTCCTTGCTGCAGACTGTTCCATCCCTTCCCTTAGGTGGTCAGGATGGGATGAGTGGAGCTGGGAGACGGGTCCCAGCCTGCTGAGGCCGTCGCTGCAGGCCTGGGGCGGGGCCCACACATCAGACCCCTGGGCCCGGGCGCTCGGAGCCATCTCCTCTCAAATCCAGACGGGCCATGCAGGGGACTCCAGGGCGGATTGCGGAAGAGGCGTGGCACGCGCTCCAGACACAGGGACCCTGGTGACCGAGGCTGCCACAGCAGCAGTGGGAGTGCCCAGAAAGGGAGCTGAAGGCCCCCACCTCCCCCAGCCGAGGGGTCCCCGGAGCCCTGCGGATGCCTGGGGCGTCCAGGCGACAGTCCACACGGGGGGGGGGGGGTGGCTGTGCAGCGAAGAAGACAAGATGCAAGCGCTTTACAGCGTGAACGCTTCGGCCCGGAAGGATTGGGTGGCGGTATGCGGTCCCCTCTGGGGCGCTGGGGGTCCTGTGGCACACATGGGGACATGGGCTGGCACTGTGCATCCCGTCCCCGTGCACGCGGGGTCTGCTTTCTCTGTGTTGTGGCTGTTTGCAGGGCTGATGCGGTGCGGGGCTCCCGCCACATCCTGCCGCCAGCTGTGTGTGTTGTCTTTCTCCCCCGCGGCTTCCTGTGTCCTTGCCTGTGACTTCCTCAAATGGCCTCTTGTGTCACCCTCCCCGGGGCTGGCGGTCCCGCACGCTGGCTCCTGACCCGTCTCCTCCTGCTTCGGCCTGGGCCATTCTTGGGGCTGCTCGCTGTGTAGACGCCTGTGGGCAGATGCTCCCTGACACCGTTGGCCCCGTTCCTCGCGTTTGCCCCTGCTGTCTTCATGGACATCGGCCTCCTTGTTTTCCAGGTCCTCAAACACATTTGTCATAGTTAAAGTTTCCCTCTGAGACTCCAGTGTCTGAGTCATTTCCTGGTTTGTGTCTATCGACTACTTTTTTTAATCTTTGTTTTTTTACATGATCTCTGCACCTAACTTGGGGCTCAAACTCGGGACCCCGTGATCAAGAGGCCTCCAGGGACTGAGCCAGCGGGCGCCCCTATCGATGATTTCTTGTTGGGGGGGCACATGTTCCTGGGGTTTTTTGATGTGCTCTGTATTTTTTTAATAGACACCGGCGGTCCATTTGTGTCTAAGAACAGCAGAGACTAAGCCAGGTGGCCGTGTGGAGCTGTGGGTGAGCCCGTGAGCTACTGAGGGCCCTTTCCCCACATCCACGGGCAGCAGTCGGCCACCACGGGCCCCGTCGGTGTTCCGGCCGTGCTTGCCCTGCCGGAAAGCTGTGAACAGAGCCGCAGACTCGGAAGCAAGTGCTACACCAGACGCAGGTGCCTCCGAGTGTCCAGGGGACGGGGATCTAGTCAGCCTGCTCTGTAGTGGAGCGGGGTGGGGGTTTCATGGTCACTGGCGGTCAGCTCCACCCCCAGGGGCTTCAGATGCTCAGGGTGGTCAGGGCTCGCTCTCTCTCGCTCGGGTCAAGTGGCCACGGGTTCATCGCCGTCCTGCTACTTTGTCCTCAGGGATCACCCCGCACCTCCCCCTGGGGAGTCCCCGGCCCTGCCCCCCAGTGAGCGTGTTGTCTTCACGCAGGCAGCCGCCGAGAACTGGGTCCCGCTGGCCGGCGCTGCACGCTCAGCGGGTGCTTCCTGGGTGTCTGCAGGGGCCTCTCAGCTCCTGTGTTTTCCCCCCACCAGGGGTCCTGGGGCGGGTCTGGGAACTCACTCCACCTTCCGGCCCCCATCCCGCTCCGCCAGCCCGCTGTCCTTGCTGGGGGTGGCAGCCGCCTCTGCGGGCCTCCTGCCGCGTCCTGCCCCGAAGCCGTCCCAGCGTCCCCGCGCATCCCGGCGGGAGATGGCAAGGGACCATGTGGCCGGGTGTCAGCCGGTGTCTCAGCCGGTGTCTCGGGGCCGAGTGGTGCGGAGAGGCCGGCCATTCACACTGGACGTCGATGCTGCCGTGGTCTGTGGGGCCTGGCCGAGGGGGACCGGCCGCGGGCCTGTGCTGAGCAGACACCCTCGGCAGCTCTCAGCCCCTCAGCCCCTGCGAGGGAGAAGCTCGCTGGCGATGTTTGGGCAACGATTCAGGAAGCAGCTCGTCTTCAGAGGAGCCGCGTCTGCGGAGAGCACACCGGGAACGTGTGCAGGGTGTTACTGTTTGCGCCGTTTGCTGCCAGGAATGAAGTCTGTCACGTATTTTTTTGAACACTTAAAAATACTCAGAAACATAGTTTTAAACTTGTTTTAAAATATCCCAAAGGGGGCACCTGGGGGGCTCAGTTGGTTGAGCGGCTGTCTTTGGCTCAGGTCATGACCCTAGAGACCCGGGATCGAGCCCCACATCGGGCTCCCTGCTCGGCGGGAAGCCTGCTTCTCCCTCTCTCACTCCCCCTGCTTGTGTTCCCTCTCTGGCTGTGTTTCTCTCTGTTAAATAAATAAAATCTTAAAAAAAAAATAACCCAAAGGGTTTTAGTAGATTGGCCTTCCTCATAGGAAGCATTAAAATCCAACACCTCCTCACAGACCGGGAGCAGCAGCCGGCTGTGGTCACCAGAGCACAGAGATTTGCGCCAGATTTTAACGAAAGCAGGCCGCGTGCGTCGATGGCATTGGACGGTAGGCAGTGTGGCTTAGAAGTTCAGCCAGTGGCCCGCCTCCCAGCTGCACCTGTGGGGCCCGTGGGGCGTCTTCTCTTGGTCGGGATAGGAAAACCAGCTGACCTCCCAAGTGGTTCGGCCACGAAGCCTCAGACGCCGTGGTGCGTGAAGAGGGAGCCCAGGCGGACAGGGCGCCCGCGCAGACCATGATTGCTACCGTAGTTCAGTAAAGCAAGAGTCGATACATTTAAAATTGTTTCAAAAATAGTTTGCTTCGTCCTTCGGCAGTCCTAAAACGCCCTCTTTGTTCTCTTACGTGAATAATATAGTAACACTTACACTTTGTAACTAAATGTATGTGCTCGTTAGTATTCACCCCTGCATTTTAAATTCCCAGCTGTCATTTCAACAAGCTCAGAGATCACCATGTCAGGTCAGCTCTTAATTGCACTATCGGACTAGTTCGGATTTGGGGGGGTGTTGTAGGTAAGTTCCTAAGCCAGCATGCGACCCATTTTTGACTGCGAATGGAGCGTGCTCGCGTGTGGGGAGGACAGCGCCCTCCCGTGGCTGCTGGGAAGACACACTGCAAGGCCCCAGGCCACGGAGCTCGGACCCCCGGCTGTCGTCCCTGGGGGGCTGTGGAGCCGCTGGCGGGGCCTGCTGGCTGGAGTCCGGAGCCAGAAGCGTTCAGAGGGAGACGTGTGGATAGAGCTGTGGGGACAGAGGAGGGCGTCCGAGCAAGCTCCCTGTGCCTCCGTGCATGCGCCGTGCCCCTCGGGCCCCCCCGGGCTCCCAGGACGGGTGCTCCGCTTGCCGGCGGCAGACCCTCGTGCAGGCCGGGTGGCCGGGGCGGGAAGCTGTCTTCATTTCTTTTCCTCAACACACAGGAAGAGATTCATGGATCTTGCTCTGAGCCTGTATTGATGTTTGTGTATCTTGTATGTTCCTGGGACTCAGGACCTGGAGGCGGGCCGTTGGGTGGTGCCGGCTGCGGCGCGGGTGGTCTGTGCCAGTGCTTGGGCCCTCGAGACGAGCAGAGGGCACAGCGGCATGGTGGGGCTCCTTGGGGCTCTCAGAGGGGAGGCCAGACAGGCTGGATGTCACTTGCACAAGGTGGGTCTCCTCCGTGTGGGTGACTTTAGACATCCTCCAGGAGCGCAGTTTGTATGTTTTTGTTTTGTTGTTGGTTTTTTTAAAGATTTTGTTTATTTATTTGACAGAGAGAAACAGCCAGAGAGGGAACACAAGCAGGGGGAGTGAGAGAGGGAGAAGCAGGCTTCCTGCCGAGCAGGGAGCCCAATGTGGGGCTCGATCCCGGGTCTCCGGGATCATGACCTGAGCCGAAGGCAGAGGCTTAACCAACTGAGCCACCCAGGCGCCCCATGTGTGTTTTAGTTTTTACAGAATCAGAAGACATCACGTGATAAGGCAGATGTAGTCCTCAGGCTAAGTGGCCGCCCATGTCCAGAGAAGGAGCTCGACCCCGATGAGGGGCTGCTGCCTGGCCATACCCTTGGGGCCCCGAGCCCCGGATGTACCTCAGGTGAGCCCTGCGAGCTGGTCCCTGGCAGCTGGACTGTCCAGGAAGCACGCTGCCCAGGAGCGCACACATGCCGTGAGGGGCCGGGCTGGGTCGCAGGAGGGCGCAGGTCAGCGGGGAGGTCCCCTGGAGCCCGGCTGGGCTTGCTTGTCGTTGAGTCCTGTGTCCAGGCCCAGGGCCACCATCCGGCTCATCAGTGCGTCGTCCCAACAGCAGAGGCCGGCCCGCACGCGCTGAGAGCCGTGGCCGCTCCTGGTGGGGTCTGAGGGTGCACGGTGGGGCTGCAGTCCCCGGCCACAGCGGGGTGCCCCCGAGGCTGAGGCTCTGCGAGGCGGGCACTGCTGCCCCCACCCACTGCGGGCCACGGGGCTCCACACGCTCCTGCCCCTCGCGTGCCAGCTGCTGGCCTCCTGCTGCCGCGCAGTCCGGATCTCCTGGTGGACGGCGCTGTCCCCTCGCGTGTGCTCCTCCCTGGGCGCCGGGAGGTCCGAGGAGGCAGTGCCCCTTGCAGTGGGACGCTGCAGGTGGGGGCAGGGCCACACAGCCGTCCCCTGGGGATCCGTGCGTCTTGCACGGTGGGGACTGTGCTGGTGGAATGCTGGACCGTGAGGACGCGTCCCCAGGAAATTCCCGTGTCCTCTGCCCCCTTAGCTGGAGGACAGGTCTGCAGGTGTGATTAAGGTTCCCGAGAGGAGAGCAGTGCAGCTAATCGTGGCGGGTGACCTCCTGAGGCCCGCATAGGGCGGGGAAGGGAGGAGGTGTCTCCGTGAGCCAAGGAGGCTGGAGAAGGCCGGGAGGGATCCTCCCCCACGTGGCCCTGTGGCCCCTTGATCACAAACTCCTGGTCTCCGGGGCCATGAGAACACGCATTTTTGTTGTATACCACACGGTCTGTGCCCTAGGACTGACACAAGGACATGCGACTCTTCAGAGGACGGAGTGGACACTGACGTCACGGCCCTGCTGGTACCTCCCCTCGCCCCGCAGACCCGCCGCCCTCCCTGCTCGCAGCCACAGTCCCGGAGACGCTGCCCTTCACGGACCCATGAAACCACGCCTGTGCCCGCGGCTTTCCGGCTCGGTTGGCTGGTGGCGTCCCAGGTCCTGGGAGGAGGCGGGGAGGGCGGGACAGTGGGGGTGGGGGGAAGTGGCCAGGGTGTAGATGGCATCACTGTCCCCCCCCCCCCCGGGGCGCTCACAGGCTCCCACGGCTCGCAGCTGCTCCCCCTGCGGTAGTGGCTCTGAGCTCCCGCCAGTGCCCCAGGCCACTGCACGCTCCCACCTGGCGCCCCCTGCCTGCCGCCACAGCCTCCCGTGCCGCATTCGCGCCCGTTCCATGGGGAGCTGCCCTTCGTCCGTGGGTGCCTGTTCCCGGGGGGCAGAGCACAAAAGCTCGTAACGGAGGTCGTAGCCCGAGTCCGAGTGGTGGGCGCGGCCTCCAGGGGCTGCTCCACGTCTCTGCCTTGCCCCGGCCCCTCCGCTGCCTTCGTGGGGCAGTTTGGGGTCAGCGGGTGCCCAAGGGTGGCTCAGGGCTCTGGCTGTCCCCGCTCTGGGTGGCGCGTCTCTGTCCTTGTCAGGGTGCCTACCCGCCCGCACCTGGTCCTCATGAGACCCTCCCTTCGGGGGGCAGGTCCCGTCTAGCCTGCAGGCTGAGCCTTCCCCTGCCTTCTCTCCACGGCGTCTGTGCCCGGGAGTCAGGCTGCCTGGGCTCTGTGGGAATCATCGGGCCTCGCGGGGCCGCCCTGCCTGTCCAGCCCAGGCCTTCTGGACTTTGCTGTCACGGGCCACGGGCGTCCGAATGTCTGCGTCCTGCTGTGGTCAGCTGTCGCGTGGCGTGGCCTGCCAGCCGCCCCAACCCCCAGTGCCCGGCTCTGACCCGGGTTCCCGAGGCTCCGCCGCCGGGGCCGCCCTTCCACCCACGAGTCCAAAAACCCAAGCCGCATGGCGGGGGAGCAAACCCACATCAGTACGTGAACCAGCCACGTGTCTGCTGTTGTCTTAGGTCTGATCTCCTGCGCCTCCCGTTGTGAGAGGTTGTCCCTGCTGTCGGGCCGCCCGTGGACGCTGCCCTGACGCCGAGCCGGGGCCTCGGCGCGTGTTCTCTCTCCGCCGAATGCGCAGCGCATGCTGGGCTGGATGAGATCCAAGCGAAAGGCCTAAGTCGAGGGTTTAGAATAGACCGAGGATTGCGGAGCTCTGTCAGCACTACTCAGGTGTCGTCGGGACGGGAAAGACCGAGGTTGTCAGTAAACTCAGCATGTCCGTTTAAACCGTGGCCCCGTGTTTACAGCTCGGGGCTCACGGAAGCCCACGCGGGCCTCGGGCAGGACGCAGGAAGGGGCGACACTGAAATGGCGCTCTTGGTTCAGAAGCTGGGCTCTGCTGCCTTCGGTCCTTCTCCTGTCCCCAAAGGGACAGACACGTGCTGGTCTCTGTGATGCGGCCCCCGGCAGAGTCTGAGCGTCGGGGACGGCGCCCTTGCCCAGGAGGCCTGGGGAGCAGAGGAGAACCATCACTGACCCAGGGCACCGTGATTCGCTTTTGCCCCAGACCGGGGTGCCGCGTGCGCCCGGAGGAGAGCTCAGTGGGCGCCTCTTCCCAGGGACGGTCCAGAACCAGCCCCCGGCACCTGCAGTCGGTGAGCCCAGGGGGATCTGTTCTGATCATTCCCGGATTCTCGTTTCCATATGAAAAAGGTTAAACTGAGGTTTGCAGACACTGAGGGACTTACCCGAAGGTCACAGAAGTGCCCAGATTCAAATCCCAGCTCCTGCACTGGGCTTGACGGGAGCAAGAATGACAGACCCAGGCCCCTGGGAGGCACATCGGTCTCATTAAAGGCGTGAGGGCAGGTGTCATAAGAATGAGCCAGTGGGCACAGCCTGGTGACACCACGTGGAACAGGGTCTCGGGGACGGCTGGCCAGGCCCCCGGGCAGGGGGGAGGAGGGCGGGTGCTGTGGGGGTATGCTCGGGAGGACGGCCTGCTGGACTGCTGAAAGCTCACTGGCGTGGTTCAGGGTCCGGAGGCCTCCGTTGGTGACGGAGCCGTGCAGGAGGAGTGGCGCCACTGCATACCCTCGCAGGGAAAGAGTAGGGGGCGCAGCTCTTGCCCCCCAGTGCAGCCGATGCTTACAGGCCGTCCTAGGGAAGGTCTTGTCTCCGGTGGCCTGGGGTGTCCGTGCCCCATGTCTTTGGGACCCCTGGAGCGGCACATGGAGCTTGACCCCGTTGTCAGCGGTGACGACTCCTGAAAGCAGCGCTGGGCACCGCGCGGTCTCAGCCCGACGACACAGGCCCAGCCCGTCCCCGCTTCTGCACGGCCGTGACCTTGAGTCCTTGTGCCTTCTTGTTCCCACGTCCGCTCAACTCCTGACAACCGCCCTGGACGCAGCACCCCGATGTGGCCCGGCCGGGGCCCCCGGCGAGCAGCTGGTGTGGACAGGACTCCTTCAGTCAGAACCACGGCGGGCCCCGCCCGCAGCTGAGCGCCGAGCCCCTGCCCACAGGCCGCCCGTTGGGAAGACGCCTCCCCACACCCGCGGGACACCCCTGCTTCCCAGGAGCCCTGGCAGGACCCCCCACATCTGTCTTAGATTTTATGATGCAGAAGGCTGCCCATCATTCTGGGTTGCTGTGTTGTTGATTAGATGGTTGCTTTCCTCAAAAGTCAACGTTACTGTGGCACCTGGACGTCGGCGGAGAACCGAGAACAGGCCGGCCCAGTTACGAGCACTCCCGGGTTTCGCGAGTCCGGCCGGAGAGTATCCCAGCGGGGGCCCGAAGGGCAGCTGGGACCCGGCCAGGCCAGCGGAGCGATGTGTGACCAGCTGAGGAAGCCAGGCCCCCGTGCAGCTGGGCCGGCCAGCAGAGCACCTTCCCGGTGAGCAGTCCCTTACATCCACGCCTCCTGGAGGACTGGAGCGCAGTGCACTTTGGTCCCAACAGACGCCTCACAGGGTGGTGGGTGGCCGGGTGCCAGCAACAGAGGGCGAGAGGCAGCGGGCAGCCCGGGCCACACTGTGGCTCAGCCCCCAGTCAAGCCAGCCACTCCATGGGATGACCCGTGTGCTGTCTCCAGGATGGGTCCCCAACTCCAGGGAGAGCAGCTCCTCGGTCAGGGGCTCGTGGTGCACAGCCCTCCCCCTGCCCTGTCCCCACACGGGATGGGGAGACTGGGGAGGAGGGAAAGGAGCAGAGGTGGTGGAACCCCTCTGAGGAGGAGCAGTCTGGCTGGAGCGGGGGCTTTGTCGAATGCGGAGAAAGCAACCGCCCCTGGAAACAGGGAGACTGGCAGGTAGCGGCTGCGGGAGGGGTCTGTCCCCCAGACCCCGTCGGGCTTTGTTGTCAGTGTCCGGCTCTGTGATGTCCTCTGCGACGTGATGGAGGGAGGGAGATGCGGGGCCGGGGGCACACCCAGCAGCTGGCCGGCGTCCCCACGCTGCCCCCAGGGCCGTCCTGGGGAGGGCTGACCTCCCTGGCTGACAGCCTTTTTGGAGATGATGAGGAGGAAGCAGAAAGTCACCAGAGGTTTTGATGCTCTGTGCGTATCTGGTCCGGAACCCTGCATGGCCGTAATTCCCGGCTGTTGGGCCCCTTCCCGGTGTTCCCATCACAGGCTAAACGCTTTTAATAGCCCGGCCGTCCTACTGTTGGCCCACTTTGCGGGTGACGAGCTCAGGGCCTAGGCAGGGTAACCTGGGCGCAGCGACACAGACCCCAAGGGGGGGAGGGTCTCACGCCTGCTCTGCCTCCAAACACCGCCGGCTCCTGAGGCCCTCCCCCATGAGCTCTGCCGGGGCCCCTGCCGCCCAGCGCCTGGGGGGAGCCTGGGCGCCGAGGCTGTGCCGTCCAGGCCCCCGTGCGCCTAGAGCTCGGCTCCTCCTGCTCCTGGGGAGGACGTCTCGGTGGTCTGACCCCGTCGCTGCAGGTGGGTGGTACAGGGGCGAGGACACCAGCCCAGGACAAGCCCCTGGCCGCCAGTCTGCCACCTGCTCGGGGCGGGTGACTCCTGAACGTTGGAAGGGCAGGGTGGCTGTCATGCTCAGACGCACCACCGAGCGGCAGCGCAGGACAGAGAGTGCCGTCCCAGAGGCACGGAGCCCCTGGCACTGCCCCTCGTCCTTCAGGCTCAGCCCACCCCGCGGCGCCTCCGGACCTGTTCTGGGGTGACAGTAGGGTGGGCGCGGGCTGATTTTATGGGTCCATGGCTGGGTCGTAGACACAGACTTTTGGTCCAACCGCAGTCGGGAAGTGGCTGCAAGGACAGTTTGATGTGAGAATAGCAGGTAAATCGGAAGGATCTAGCAGGGGGCGCTCCGCGGCGTGGGCAGCTGCGCCCTTCCAGCGAACCCTTCAGAAGGACAGGACGGCCCTAAATCAGGGCTCCTGCGTGCACGCGGCCTCCGGGGTGGGGCACCCCTTCCCTTCTTGGGCCTCCCGGCGCGGCCCCGTGCACGTCAGATGCAGCCGTCGGAGCAGCTGAGACCCTGTCCTAAAATAATCTCTGACACAGGTGCTCGCGGATCTGTGCTGGAGGCCGGGCTGCTCCGGGTACGGGGCGCGGTGGTGTGTGTCCGTTGTGGCGGCAGGGGCGTGGGCTGGGGTACGGTGACGGCGGGCGGCAGCGGGGGCGACAGGGCGTGTGGGACCGCGTGGGGCACGGCCGCGGGGTGATGGGAGTGTGTCCCTCCGGGTCTGTTGGGTGGGCTGTGCTCTTCTACAGAGAAACCCTTTGGGCTGCGCCCGCACGTAGCTAGTCCTTGATGACGGGAAGGGGCAGGAGTTACGGCTCCCCCTGCAGCCCGTCAGAAGCAATGCTGGTCTTCGTGTTTCATCGTGATACCAGTTGATCCTAAGGACCTGTGAGTGGAGTGCCCTCATCCCTGCTTTTGAGTAGAAAACACCTAGACGGGGCGTCGCCAAGGCCCCGGGCTCCGCCGTCGTGCGATGGTGGGCAGGCGTCCCTGCGGGGCTGCCCCCGGGGGTCTCGGAGCCGCCTCTGAAGCACAAGGGGTCAGACACATGCAAAGTGCATTCTGGGTTGAGAAACATCACATGCCGTCTTTACTGGAAGACATTTTCTAACAAACATCTTTCAACTCCATTCAGCCACTTTAAAAGTAATGTCTTCCTCAAAAAGTTTCCTGGGCTTGCGCTTTCAGCCCCTAAAGACTCAAACGGCTTCTCTTGTTCTTTCCCTGAAATCGTGCGGCTGCCGTGTCCGTCCCAAGCAGCGAGCCGCCTCTGGGCCTCGGGGACATGACAGGCACGGGGGAGCAGGGTCAGTGGCCCTGACGCCCAGGGACACAGTGAGTCCTCGGAGCCTCCCTCGGGCGGCCGTGCAGTCAGGGAGCCGCCGGCCGCATTGGTCGTTTACCGTTGAATGAATGTAACTTAAATAAAATGTAAAATTGATTTAGTCACATGAGCATTTCCCGGGCTCAGGGCTGTGCGGGGCCGGTGGTTCTTGCCCCGTGTAGCGCCCACGGAGAGCGCGTCCTTCATCCAGACTGTCGGATGGCGTGGCTCTGAGCAGGGCAGCTACGCCCGGGGGCCACGCCCGACCTGGACACGGCCACCCCCTTTTATGAACGGTCTCTGGCCACGACGACCGCAGGGTTGGGCTGCGGGAGAAGCCGTGTGACCTGGCACGGGGCTCCGGCCACACGGGGCCCGGGGGCACGGGCCTCACGGGGACACAGCTGAGTGGGCCGGTGTGAGACGGGCAGTGTCTGCACGAGCGGGCGGCTCAGGCTCACGTCCCAGGTGCGCCGGGACGGGTGGCCTCCCGCGTGTGAGCACACACACACACACACACCCGTGTA
The DNA here is from genome assembly GCA_004023965.1 of Spilogale gracilis. Taxonomy (NCBI): domain Eukaryota; kingdom Metazoa; phylum Chordata; class Mammalia; order Carnivora; family Mephitidae; genus Spilogale; species Spilogale gracilis. Next base: position 33,041 of record PITA01018527.1, read on the forward strand.
CATGCGCTGTGTGTCCGTGTGTGCGTGCGCTCCCTGTGGGGTGACCGTGTGGCCGGGAGCAACGGGGCTGCCTGGGGCTGCTCCCCTTTCCGAGGCGGACGGGGAGCGAGGACCACCCTGGAGCAGAAACAGCCTTTTCCACGAGGGAAAGGCCCCGGGTTGTTTGCTAGCGGGACTGGGCTGTGGGACTAGTAGGCCTCCCGGCTTTATTTCCCATCACACCCAGAGGCAGAGCTGTCTCTGCAGGGATGTTTCTAGAAAATGCTCCAGAGGAGGGGAGGCTCACGCTTGCAATCAAAGCGATGTCGCTGCCCAGTGCTGACAGTGGAGTCCCGGGCAGCTGACCCCAGCGCCGTCTGCAGGGCTCGCGGCCGCCGCGGGCTGGGAAGCGTTAGCTCGGTGGCTTGTGGGGCCGGGCAGACACGGTGGACCCCTGCGCCCCATCTCTCTCCCTGTACGCAGCCGGGGCGCCGAGCCCGCGGGGGACGCCCATGCACCCAGCAGCACCTTTCAGAAGAGTGGGTCCGCCTGCCCAGCAGGTGTGCTGACGGGTGCTGAGTCCAGAGGCCGGGAGACCCCCCGCCTGGGCGGCGTGTGGGCTCCAAGAGTGACCAGTGACTTCCTTCCTGAGTTTCCCAAGTTCGAGTCTCTCAGCAACCCCAGTGCAGGTCGAGAGGACACTGCCCCTGGCTGCTGACGCGTGGTTCTCAGAAGACATTGGCCTGGCCTGCTGACAGCGCCCCCGGACCAGAGTGCGGGGCGCGGGCAGGCGATCTCGGACAGTTTGTGCCCAGAACGTCTGTTGGCATTTCGTCCTGGTGTATGTGCTGGAAGTGTAAGTGCCCAGGGCCGTGGCCAGAACCCCCGGGGTAACAGCAGGCCGAGGCCCATGTGCTTCTGCTCTGACAGGTTCCCCAGGATGGTGGGCGCTGCTCATGCAGGAACCTCATTTTGAGGAGGCAGTCTGACAGCCCGACTTAACCAGCTACCTCCCGGCACCTGTGAGGAGGGTCGGGTTTTGCTGCACTTGGGCTGGAGAGGGGAGCCGCGGAGCAACCCAAAGGGAATTGCATTTACAGAGCGAGTCCCAGGAGCATCAGGGGGGCGCAGGGGCTCCAAGCCATCTTCAGCCGTCCTGGCCCACCTGCAGGGGGCCACACCTGGGTGTCTCGCTGTCCACGGCCCCGCACTGCGCGATCTGGGCTCTACCCACCACAAACCGACATGGCGGGAGCGGTGAACAGCCACACCCCGAACTCTGTGTGGTTTAAGGTGTTCGTTCGTTGCCAACAGAGGGACTGAGGACTCTCTGGGCACTGCACCAATACGGTGACAGTGAGGGCAAGTGCTCCAGGAGCAGAGCCCAAGATGGGGCGGAAGGACTGAAGGGGCGGGCTCCACTCGACACACTTGTGGTGAAGGACTGCATGCACGAGGGGGCTGCTGGCTGAGAGCCAACCGGGGTGGAGGTGCAGCTCAGCACCGCAGTCACGGCTAATTTTACTCGTTCATGATCTGGGATTTCTCTTCCAGGCTTACGGGAATTTACCTACTGGTAAACTACACATTGTTCGTTCTGTAGTCTCAATCAAATTGTTTTGGCCTTATTTAGAACCCATTCCCATACTATTCAAAACGGATACCTAAATAAGAGTAAAACTTCTTGAGATGTCATTCTGATCAGATGTACCTGGGGAACCACTTATATTTGTACCAGAAGAGGAGACAAAACCCCTCACCTGCTTCCTCAGAGTTCCTTCCATACTTCTGAGGGGCTGCCACTGGTTTACAACAAATTTCCTGCATGTCAAATTAAATAGATTCTTCTCTTTTGATTTTCTTTGTATCTTTAGCTTGACACAGAGTAGCAAAGGCAGGACTCTGCATTTCCTTCTTTCTTTGGGACACATACTGTGCAGACACATGTAGCTGGGAGTCTGATAATTATACAACCTTAAGACCCTGGAGGCAGGATGCCAAATCTGGGGGGTGGTTCTTGGATAGATTGGTCTATGATAATGGGGTCTCTCCCCTCACTCTGGGAAGTAACTCAAAGTGCTTCCTCATGATAGCCAGCAGCACTATTTTCAGATTAGAAAGACCACAAGTTGCAAGAGGGAATACTGCTTTGTGCTGTTTTTCTAAATATAAAAATAAACAAGTGTTATAAATCTTTACCCATATTACTTTTTCTTTCATTTTCTCTCTTTACTGCCCAGGACAGTCATTGTTTCTGAGAGATCGCCTCTGGAAGAAGTGAGCTTGTTGATAGTAGACCTATTATCCCACTGAAAACAACTGTTTAAAATATGAGGGTGTACATTGGAAACATACTAAGAACTTGAAGGGTCAAGATTCCAGAGAGAAGGACATTTCACTGATGTGAGCTTTGTATTGTAAGCCCATCTTCCCCAGGGCACCTGGGTGGCTCAGTCAGTTGAATGTCTCTCTTTGGCTCAGATCATAATCTCAAGGTCCTAGGATCGAGGCCTGCATTGGGTTCCCTGCTCAGTGGGGAGTCTGCTTCTCCCTCTGCCCCCTTACCCCATTTGTGCTTGTTCTTTCTCAAATAAAAAATAAATAAATCATTTAAAAAAGTTATAAGCCCATCATTCCCATGAGGCATTTGCTAATTCTTACATAATCACAGAGAGGCTGAGAAGCAGAACAGAAATCAGGTTCTATGAGGCTTTCAGGAATTCCCCAGGGTTAGGAATACAAAATGTGAGTTCAAACTTCTGAAACAGCAAGAACTTGGGTTGGAGAGAAGGCATGTGAAGTGTAGTAAGTCTACACATCTGATCTGTTTGCCCCTGAAAGCACTCTTTAGGTCCTCTTCTGTGCATGCAGAGAGGAAGTGAGTAGAAAGTAGCCAAGAGGCTGAGTGGCTAAGGAGAGATTTTAAAAGCAGTCTCGTAGTATAAAAATATAAATAAAATTCAAGGCCCTGTAAATTTTCTGATTTAAATCAGAACTCCTGTAGTAATAAAGAATAAGAGAAACTGGAAGTAGGCCATATCTCAACAAACACTGAAACCTGGTGTGAAACAACTCAAGATGATCATGTCTTATTCTAACGAGAGGCCAGAACGGAAGGCCCTCCAGAGTCCTTGTGGTATCTTACAATACAATGTCCAGCAGTCAGTCTGAAATCACCAAGCATACCAAGAATCCAGGCAATAGAACTAGACCCCTAGGAAACAACTTCAATATTGGAGTTATTGAATACAGCTAAAAAATAACTATGACTTATATAATTCAATAAAAATAGACAAGATGGAAAACTTCACAGAGAAGTGGAATCCATAAAACAGAATCAAATGGGACTTCTAGGATTAAATCAAATGGGACTTCTAGTGATTAAAATTTAGTACAAAGTAGATGATTAGCCAGCTGAAGAGGGTAAGTTATCTGGAAGTGGGTCAGTAGAACATATCTGGATGAAAGGTGAAGAAAACAAAGAGAAAACAAAGAATGGAAAATAAGAAGAATTGTAGGAAACATACAGAACGTAGTAAAAAGATTTAACATCAGAATTGGAGAAGGAGGAAGAGATAAATCATTCAGAATCATTATTGGAATAAATAGACTAGAATTTTGCAAAACTTACAAAAGAAACCAAGCCATAGATTCAAATATCACTATAAACCCAGGCATAACAAATGCAATGGAATTCACCCTGGCACGTTGTCATAAATCTGAGATCAATAGACAGAAATTCTTTAAAGTGGCAGAAGAGATCATCAAGATCCATCAAGAATATGGATGTAGACAGCAGACTTCTCAGTGGAAACTATGGAAGGTATAAGACAATAGAAACACTGAAAGATAATAGCTGTGAACCCAGAATTCTATATTTTTAAAAAATACTTCTCGAAGAATGAAGATAAAGCTATCTTCAGGCAAATAAAAGCCTGATAATATAACCAGCAGACTCACATTAAAGTGCTAAAAGGAATTCTCTCATCCTAGGAATCTCCTGTTAGTTGGAAACATTAAAAATGTGCAACAGAATAAAGAGTAGGAGGAAGGGTAAGTATATAACTGCATAAAATTGTAACTACAATGTCTGTGGCATTTAAAACATCTGTGGGTTTGAAATCCGTGATGAAACAAATACCAAAGATGGTTAGTAAATGGGTTAAATATTCTCCTGTCCTTGCATTTCCCAGGAAAGAGTAAAAGTGCTTATTTATTTTTAATTATATACCTGTAGGATGCATATTATAATTTCTAACAAAGCTGTCAAAGTAATATTTTTTTAAAAGTATAATTAACAATCCAGTAAAGGGAAAAATGGAATGAAAAAATACTTCATTAACTCAAATAAAGTAATGAAGGAGAAAATCGCAGCATGTGAGTCAAATAGAAAAGAAATAGTAAGATAGTGGATATAAACCCAGCTGTATCACTAGTTACATTTAATGTACATGGGTTAAATAATTAAAAAGCAAAAAAATAGATGGAATTAAAAAAAAATACATCCTTCTATATAGTGCCTAAAGAGATATACATGCAATGTAACACACAGAAAATTTGTTGGTTACAGGATGGAAGATACCATGCAAACATTAACCAAAAGAAAGTTAGTATAGTCTTGTTATTAATATCAAATGGAGTAGATTATAGGCAAGAAGAAATACACAGATAAAGAGAAACACATCACACAATAAAGGTTTCATTTCAACAGAAAGATATAATAATTTAGTCTTTGAAATATATAAAGCAAAACTGACAGAACTACAGAGTAATAAGTCCCTAACAATCAGAGTGGGGGGCTTTAATGCACTGCCTGTAGAAATTGACAAGCCCGATAGACATAGATTAATCAGTAAGGAGAAAATTTAAACCATGCAATGGCTTTATACGACCCTGCGCTGACACTTGCAGAGTACACATTTCTCCCAAGGTTGAAATGGAAGAGTCACCAAAAATGGTCATGTTTGCCCATAAAACAGGCCTCAATAAATTTCCAAAATTGAAATCATAGAATAAATCAGTATTTTCAAACTTTTTCCAACCCATAATGTGTATTGGGGGATCACTGTGGCCAGAGTGGCTGTGCCCATGCCCACTCACCTGTGCTTCTTGCCTTCAGGGGGTCCCATCTTCTCCATGCAGTGCTTCCAGCTCAGGGACATGTCCTTCACAAATTCATCACTTGGTTTTTGCAAATAATACTGGTATTTATGTTTTTGTTCCTTAATTTAGTTCTCAGCTGCATGTTAAGCTCCTGGAATTTCAGTGTCCTCCCTGGGGCACTCAAAGACTGTGTGGCTTTCAGAGACATTGGGAGCCAGTGTCCGGCTTGGCTGGCTTTGATGCCATCATTGGGAGGAAATGTACTGATGGGCTCAACCTGCTAAATCACTAAAATTTCAGCTTTTGAAAATCACTGTAATCAAGGATCCCATGAGAATGAGGGAGAGGAGTAGGGGGATGGGGCTGGTCAGTGATATTCTAACATTTTATTTTGTCAAAGCTCCCCTGGGGACAAACACTGTGAGGTCCTGCGGGGACCAAGGGTGCCGTCAGCGCAGCTGGCAGGGAGAGCCCTCCAGGGATGGGCTCCACCAGGGGCCGTGACCCTGTGCGATGAGGAAGCCCCCGATGCCTCTGAGCGGAGACACGTGGAGGGGATGGCCCCCTCCCACGGACTGTGCTGAGGGTGCCGCTGGCATTTCGCGTGCGGGAACGACGTACAAATCACAAAGAGCCCTAAGAATGTTCTGTGAGATTCGAACACAAAACAAAAAAACAAAAAATTAAAACTATATGAACAAAACAAACCAAAAGAAAAAAACGAAACACTGAGCTGTTTACTGTTGTTGGGAGCAGAAAGGTGGCCGGTGCAGAGAGGGGAAGGCTCGGGGACCGGGGACCTGCGCCCTGCTCCGCCACTGGCTGGCAACTGTGGAGTCTGGGGTCCGCTCCCCGCTTCTGGTTCCTCAGCCTCACCCGAGGAGTGAGAGCCTCAGCTCCCTGGTCCCAGTCCCCTGGGCGTCCACCCTACAGCTGACTTGAGGACATCAAAGAGAAGAGAGGACTTCTGTTTCTCTTGAGTGGAGCATGCAGCCACAGTCCCAAATAAAAACAAAAGGCTCCATTTAAATCAGTTTCCCTCTGTCTTCTAGAACTAATACAAATCCGTCGCTCAAACTGTACGTCAGGACAGCAGTTCTCCCCCAGGCCTGTTCTCAAACATGATTTGTGAACTCTGCACACCTGCCTTTCTGGGAACGGAGGCGCTCCCACGGTGCCCTCGGTGGTCTTCCCAGCCTCCCCTGAGGAGTCCAGCAGAGGTATAACCCGTCCACAGACAGAAGGGGTTTGGGTAAGGACGCTTGCTGCAAGAGCAGCTCTGGGACCCCCTCCCCGGAGAACTGCTGTGGGTCACCTTCCGCATCCCAGAGCCCCAGCCTGAATTTCTGTGTCTGGTACGCACTGTGATGCAAGGACATCACCTGCGTGTTTTGTGCACGTGCGTGTGCACTCGGCAAGGTGCGCCAAGGGAGGGACGTGTGCAGGGCTGACTCAGGCTTGTCATGGACACAATTCCCAGAAGCTTCCTCAAACCCTGTCCTGTGCAAAAAGAGGAACCTCATGAGGCTCTTCTTTCTCAGACTCAATGATTTTTGTTTCTTTAAAAATTAAAAGACAAAAAGAAACCCACATACCCTCTGGCTTAACATTTAAAGAGCTGCGCTCTACTTGGGGTTGGGTGAATAAAACACGTTTCTCTGTCTTGCATGGTTAACATGTGTACACATATACGCTTTATTCCTGAGGTGCTGTGGGGTCTCCTGAAGTCGGGGTTTCCCTGGAGGGGCTCCCTTGGAGCAGACGACCGCACTCACTGCCCTCTGCACCTCTTCAGAGCCTCACCCCCTCCTCCACTTACTGGAGAGAGTTCCCTGTTTGGAGAGAAGAGATTTCCTTGAGAAATTCGAGGTGCTCTGCTCATTCCCATGAGCCTGCCTTTTGGTCATCGCGGGCAGCCACGCAGCTGCAGGGCCTGGGGAAGGGCAGAGCCGGCCTCCAGCGGCCCCGGTCTGTGGGCTGCAGTTACAGGTGC